>PVKA01022428.1:0-37129 GCA_004027165.1 Ctenomys sociabilis
CCCTGCATTCCCCTCTCTCCCTCTCTGTCTATCTGTCTCTGCTTCTCTTGTTTTGTACATTGCACTGCTCAGGACAGGGTATAAGGGGCAGCTCACAATGCTCACATGTAAGTGACAGCCTGGTCACATATGATTATATGTTCTAAGTTCTTTTCTTCTGAGCTCTGAAAATGCCATTCCATGGCCTCTTCATGTGCACCCGCTGAGAATCCCAAAGTCTGCAAAATTCTCATTCTTTGCACAACTTCTTCTCTTCTTTGGAATCTTCCAGAACCTTATCTTAGTTATTCTTAGATTTCACTAGAAGTGTGTAGGTTTCACCATCCCCCTTCTCTTTTCTCCCTTGCAGTGTAAGATCTTTTCAATCCAAAACCCTTCATCCTTTCTTTTTAAAGGATGAACATTTTTATCTGCACATTTTCTCCCAATACACCCTCTTCTGTATCCTCATTTTCCCGTCTTTGTTGGACTCTATCAGCAGATGTTAGCTCTTCAACTGCTTTCCGCCTTATGCTCCAGCTTTTCTTTTAGACATTCTGCAGCTTTGTGTTTTCTTTCCTTTTTTCTGCCAGAGATTTCAAGTTGGTCTCCTCCAATTCACCAATTCACTCCTTGGTGGTATTTCTTCCAGGATATATCCCCTGCACTGTGACTTTTTATTTCCACAGAGACATCTTGAAACCTAGTCTTTGGTGGCTGTTCTGTGTGTTCCCTGATCTCCGTTTGTGCTCCCAGCAGTGTCCCTTAGCTCATTTATTATACCCATTAAGCTAGTTTTCAAAATTAAAAATCTCTGTTCTAATGTTTCTGCTCCTGATAGAATGTGGAATCTGTCACTAAGTTAGTTGTCTTAAAATAAAACAAACAAAAAACCCTCTACCTCTCAAAAGTCTTCTGGGCTGGCCTGTAAACTCACTTCCTGCTAAGAGACATGTGACTCTCAGTTCTGCAGAAAAACTGGGGAGAGCCACATAGCTTCCCATGTGGCCTGGGAGTGGCCAAGTCCTGTGGGTGGGCAGGCTGCAGAAAATCAAGCCCCACACCCCTCACTCAGGCTCCTTCCTTGGGTCACAGTTTGCCTTCCCCTCTGGGGAGAAGCCACACTCAGCCTGAAGCCTCCTGCTCATCTAGGGCTGGAAAGGTGGGAAGTGGCTTCTGAGGTCTGTGGTTACACCTGCTTGCTTGGCTCCCCGATGAGTGTGGAGCTCTGAGCCATTCTGATATTGGAACACCTACTATGGGACTCTGCTGGACACACGTATGGGATGTAGCCACAGGGGTGGGACAGGCGCTGTCTGTCCCAAGGCAACGGTGGTAGGAATGGAGTAAGAAAGAATAGATGTCTGGTATCCCCCCGCCCCCATCATGCTCACACTCCTACAGCTTTGCCTGGCTACCTTCCACCTCAGTCCAAGCCACAGCCAACCAACGCACGCTGATGTGAATTCTCCACCCCACCCATGTGTCATTGCTTTTCTTCTTTTCGTTCCCTGAGGGTGACTTAGGAGCCACGGGCCAAGTGTTGAACACCAAGCCACTTCTTCAGATGCAGTGTGTCCATACCAGTGACATCTCACTCTCCAAGGGGTCCTCCATCCTGTCCTCTGTCTAGAAAATAGGCCACTCCAAAGCCCAGTTCTGCTCCCCCTCTCCATGACCTCCTGCCTACGGCTCACCGGCAAGGCCAGGGACTTCCATCCCCCAGATGTTGCCCTCACGAGGCTCCCTGACTCCCCAGCCTTTACCCATCCTGATCACAGTAAGTTATCCACTGGAATCCCTCCCCCATCCAACTTCTGCTCCCGAGAGGCCAGCCGATCCCTGCCTGGACCTGCACACCCTGTAGCACTGTCCAGTCGCCCAGGATCATCTCTCCCTGCTCTCTCTTCTCCCTGTGCCTCCAGCACTGGGCTCCTTCTTGTTGCAGGCCCCTCTAACTCGCTAAGCCCTGGCTTCTTGGGCCCCTGCGGTTGCTGCTTTCTGGCTCTCACCCTTCAGTCTCCACCAGGGCTCCCTGCTTAGAGAAGCCCCTGGGGCACTATGTGAGCTCATTCTGATAGCACCCCTCACGGCCTGTCCTCTACTGGCCACGGCCACCCCTCACTGGCATTTCTCTTCACTTCTGTGATGCTGTCTAATGTGCCTCCTTCTAGGACAGCTGTGGCTGGGGGACAAAGCCACCCTCTTCGTCCACAGAGCCAGCACACTGGGGAGTGCAGAGAGCACTCAGCAAAGACTTGCTGTGTACATTGCCTGAGCCACGATCTCCAGCAGGGTCTTATGGCCTGGGGATGCTGAGGCAGGAACAGCTGAAATGACTAGAACGTGATGGCACTGAGCTTAGTGCTGGGGGCCACGGTGGCCTCAGTGCCCCTGCCCCAGCCTGTGGTGCACTTCTGGGCCCTGGAGAACTACTCCCTCCCACAGGTACAGAACAAGCCTTATTCACAGCCTTGACTCCTGCACGCGGTCCCTGACTTAGCTGCTGGCCAAGTGGGCTGCTTCTGACTTCTGGCTGCTGCTAAGGGTAATGCTACTAGGAGCAGCAGTATCCAGCAGATGGGCCAGCCCTGCTGGGTGTGGGAAGCCAGAGAGGCAGCATCGTCCTTGTCTGGGCTCCTGCTCCACCAGCAGCATCCCCTCTGCTCACCTTGCGGCTACCTTATGGTGGCCAGCTCTGTGTCCTCAGTGTCTCTCTTTGGGGTCAGGGCCCCACTGCCCTCCAACTCCCCCATCCATATTCTTGAGTCTCTGTGCTAGGTCCTCTCTCTGAAGCTCCTGTTGGGTCTCCCTGGTCCTGCAGCAACCCTGACTAATATATCCTATAATGTAGGTCAGCATTTTTTCAGTTTAAAAGGCAATTTTATTTCATGTAACATGTGTATCGATAAGGTGACCAGTTCATCATGTTTTGTTTGCAACTATGCTGTTTGGGTAATGAACATCCATGCCCCACTGTGCTGGACCTTGGGGACACCATGGCCGGCAGAGCTGGCTGTCACCTCTACCCTCAGCCTGCCTCTGTCCCTAAAGAAGCAGGAATGACCAAAGCTCACACCTTCAGGGGTGTCCACAGGAACTGGTGGGCTATAGGGGAGGGCACCCCACCAGATCTCTGACAAAGAAAGCCAGGGTTCACAGGACCTTAGGACTGCTGACATATATTCGTTCCTATAAGGACCAGGGGTCCCTCAAAGACTCTCCAGGCAGACTCCCTCCAGGAGGTCTTTTTATAAAAAGGACTATGACCCTAGAGCAGAAGAGAGTGAGAAACAAATTAGACTTCATTAGACTTAAGAGAACACCATTGAGAAAGAAAAAAGATAATCTGCAGATGGGATTCAATATTTGCAAATCACATACCAGATTTAGCATTCAGAACAAATAGAGCTTCTACAACTCCACAACATGAAGGCAAACAACTCAATTTAAGCGATGGGCAAAGGCTGTAAATAGATGTGTTCCCATGGAAGACTCACAAATGACCAACAGCACACAAAAAGATGCTCGCATTACTCATCATCAAGGTATGCAAATCAGAGCAACAGTGAACGCCCACAGGATGGCTACAATGGCCTAGACTGGAAGGTGGGATGAGGACATGGGAGACCCCTCGCATGCTGCTGGGGGGAGTGAGACGTGGCAGGGTCACTTTGGGAAACATCCTGGCAGCTCCTCAAAAGGCTAGACATAAAACTATGCAGTGATCTGGAAATCCCACTTCTGGCTGTGCACCCCCAAAAGAGTTCAATACTGAAACTCAAAGTGGATATTTGGGCCCCAAGGATCCTAGCGGCATTATTCTCAATAGCCAGAGCTTGAAGCAACCCAGGCATCCATGCACAGATAGGTAGAGAGCCAGAGAGTGGAAGAGAAGCCATAATATGGCAGGAAACTCTGACCCTCCCTACAACATGAGATTCCTTGAAGATGTTACACTGAGTGAAAGGAGCCAGACACGCAAGGGCAGATACTGTGTGGTTCCTGTGCGATTTCTCTCGAGTGGTCAGACTCAGAGACAGAAAGGTTAGTGGTTACTCAGAGGGGGGGAGCTAAGGAAGCAAAGCATCAGGAGGCGCGGGGGCCTGACGGGAGGGGAGCGGGCCTGGGGCATGCAGCGGCTAGGGGCTCTCCACATTCCCAGGCTCTCCTAGGGAACTATGAACCCTCTGTATCCCTGGAGGAGCTCATGCACTGGGATAGCCAGCAGAGCCTGGCTCACTTATGTCTTGGTAGCTCCCTGGGGGAATGTACATTCTCTGTGTTCCTGTCACTCACTGGCAATGCACGGCTGCAAACCAGATTTTATTCTTGCATTGCCCCTCAAACATCAGCTCTGGCAAGGTGAAATCTCCACACATTGGAATCCCCTTGAGTGTGCTGGTTTGTGAAGTGGTTGTGCGTGTGGCCCATGTTTTGTGAAGTCCCCTCACATCAGCAGTGAGTGAAGAAATGCAAAGACTGGTGTACAGGAAAGTATGTGGTGGTGGAGAGCCCCACGGAACACCCCCAACACCTTGCAATGCTGGGTCACCACAAGGCCCAGTGGGCGGTGAGGTCGGGGGCAGTCAGATCACAAGTTATGCAGCCTGATCCCATCCACCTGGGGAATGGACCCTCCCCTGGACATAGGGCCCACCTCAGCTCTGCTCATTGAAGATGGTCACACCACATGCCACACTTTGGGAAGCACAGCCAGAGTCCCTGTCAGGTGGACAGAAAAGGAAGCTGTCACCATCCAGAGGGTATGGGGGGACACTCAGGTGGGGACTGTCCAAGGGCATCATACTGCACAGGAGCACGTCATCTGTGGATGCTGAGCCCACGTCAGTCTCAGTGACTTGGACACTGTTATGCTGAAAGGCATGGTAGGGGCTTCTCACACTGTGCTCCATGGCTACTGTAAACAGTGCTGCTACAGACTTTGCCATACAAGTGTTTATTTGACTCGGCCAACCCTGTAGTTCTCCTGTGAACAAGTTTGCCCTTCTCCCTGCTAGGTGTCCAGCCTGGGCGATGAGCTTTGTTTAAGCAAAAAGTGATTTATTGACTAATCTTCGCTTAGAGCGTTTCTGAGAGAATCAAAGAGTTGAGCTTATACTCCCAACCAGGCAGCAACACTACCTAGAAAAATACCCTCCACACACAGAGATGCTCCAGAGGACTGAACGCCAATGCCCACTGCAGTGCTGTAAAATTCCAGCGGCTGTAAGAGCTTGGAAAAAAAAAAAAAAAAAAGAAAGCCTCCCATCCTGGGGGGACTAGTGCCTCTGTTGTTGGCTCTCCATGCTCAGCCACGTGCTGTTCGCACTGTGCTGAGCCTTTCTTGGGGGGGGTCTAGCTGAGAGAGGAGACTAAGCAGGAGGTCCCAAGGTGAAGAAGGTCCCACTGACCCACGTTCCCTGTTGGGAAGCCTGTGTGGTCCTGTCTTTCAGACAAGGCCCGTGATGGGGCCACCCACGGCACCCACATCCAGCCCGGCCCCCTGGGAGCCCTTCCTCCACACTTCTCTTGGGTGATTTTTCATCTCTCCAGGCCATTCATGGCTTTGGTGTTAACAGAACTTATTCTTTATAATGGCTTTGGCTCACAGGGAAGCTGAGAGGAAGGTTCAGAAAGTTCCTATATTCTCCATGATCCCCCATCATTATCATGGCCCAACAAAGTGATCCACATGAACACATCCTTATCACCATAGGTTCGAGGTGGATGTGAGGCGTCTGCCTGATATCAGGCACTCTACAGGTATGGGCAAATGTGCAGTAACCCAGGCCCACTGTATTAGTCACTTTCCTGTTACTGGGACCAGAACTTTATTTTTAATCATTTACTTATTTACTTAAAGGATCTTGCTATGCAGCTCAGACTCATAGTGATCCTACTGCCTCAGCCTCCCCACCACTGGGATTACAGGGATTACTCGCTATACCTGGTTTTGGTGGTCAACATGATATAGCTGGGATCCCAGGGATCGAACTCAGGTCCTGGTGCTTGACAGAAAGACAAAATTTAGACTACCGAGCTATCTCCCCAGTCCAAGGGTCTTGGACTGAAGGAGAGCTTCATTTTTGCTCACAGTTTGAGATGCTTCAGTCAACAGTTGGTTGGCTCCAAGGGAGAAGCAGCATGGTGGACAGCCATGGTGGAGGAAAACAGCCAGCAAGCAGAGAGCAAAGCGGGGAGCCGGCCACAGACTGCACACTCCTGATCACCCTTCAGTGCGCTGCGTCCCACCAGTGCCGCCTCCCACGAGGCCGCTCCGCCACGCACTTACCACCGGGGGAGTTCATCAGTGAGTCCTGCACTCCATGAGCCAATCACCTACTAAGTGCTGCACCTCCAAATTCATGAGACTTTGGGGACACATTTTATACCTGAAACACAATACCCACCCTTGGGGTCATGCAGAGAGGTTCGCTGCCCTCAGCACCTCAGAAACCCCTGGCCATGGGCTTTCCCCCTAGCCCCCAGCAGCCACTCACCCCCTTGCTGTCTCCTCACGCTTGGGGTTTCCAGAGTTCCTTGGGGGTGCCTTGTTCACAAGCCCTGGGGTCAGCACACTCCCACCATAGGATATGGGCAGCATGCAGGGCTGGTGTGTGACAGTGGCAGGAAGGAGACAGCAACCCCGGCACCCAGCTCGTTCCTGAGCACCCCCTTCAGCCCCATGGGGGTGGCCACCAAGACAGCTTCTCTTCTCAGGGGTGTCGGAGACCTGGGCTCAGGTACCCGTGCGTCTCATTCCCTAGATAGAGCTAATTTCTACATTCATTTTTAATCATCAGTATGATTATTTTTAATTCTATGAGACAGAAAGCAGTTGAACACACTCTGCATTTTTTTTTTTTTTTTTTTGCAAGGTTCCTCGGTCCTTCAAAAGTAAAATTAAAGGATATGATTAGCTTGTTTCCTGGATTACTGCAGTTGGTTCACTTCACCTAATGGCCTGCTCCCCTCCCTTGCTGTAGGATTATTAATGGTTGTTGTTGCTAATAGACCACCCCTTAAATGAGGGCTTTCCCAGCTGGCCTCCCTGCTTTATATCCCAAAGTGGATGCAGCATTCTGTCCGGGGATTCCACCTCTTTATGTGACTTAGAGCTGCCCTCCGCAGCAACCTCACCAATGTCCAGGAGGAAATGACCACAAGCACCGGTGGGAGCAGGGGCTGCGGCTTGGAGCTGGCTCTTCCTAGTGGAAGAGGAACCCAGCATTTGGCTTTGGACACATGTGTGCGGCTCCGCAGCATGCCCTGAGAGGTTGGGGCAGACACAGGCGTGTAAGGCGTGATGCACAGCCCCTGCGGGCCTTGCCAGGCAAGCACTTCCTCTCTGCAGTGGGGCATTCTCCCCTTCTTTCTATGCTTGAAGAGAAGCCAAGTGGCCTTAGCCCCTGCAGTCGCCTGAAGGATATGTGCTTCCCACCAGCCACCCTGACTGCCAGGAGCTGTGACCTACATCTGGGTCACTGAGATCAACACATGGTAGAAATTATAAAGCTGACTGTACCCCAAGGATGCTGATGACCTGTTTGTTTGTTTTCTTTTTAATGACACTTCTTGTGAGCACAAGGAAAATCCCAAGTCTGCTAGATGCTTGACAAGAAACAGTGTGTCATTACGGATTATGTGACAAAGGTGTTTCCCACAGGCCTCACAGTGTGGCCCCCTCTCAGCTAGACATATCAGGGAATCCCACCGCCCACTCCATTCCTGAAGTACAGAATGGGCCTGAGAATACAGTTCTGGGGCCCAAACAAAGTCTACAAACAGGTATTCTCAGCTCTTGATTTTCAGCAGTAACATGTACGTGACGTTAGTCCTGGAATGTTCTAGAAGAAGTACTGGGTTAACTAGGTTATGAACTGGGAAAGACCCTGGGCACCTCTTGGGATCTTCCCAGCACATTTCTCTGGGAGTATTGAGCCCAGGGCCTTCGTACTGAGCTGCATTTGTAGCCCGCTTTTAAGTTTTATGTTTGAGGTATCGTTCTGCTAAGTTTCTAGGTAGTCCAGGCTAGGTCCAAACTCCTCCTGCCTCAGCCTTCCAGAGTGTTGAGATTACCAGTGTGCCCCACTATGTTTGGTGGATGGCTTTTCACTCTTAAGACAGTGTTTCGCTTTTTTAGCCACATAAAAGGATATCATTCCACAGCAGATTTAAATGTCTATTTGGACAATATCAATCTCTTTATTGAAATGTGATCAAAGAGATGAAGATTATAATACAGAGCAAAGGTGAGAGTTAGTCTGGGAAGGATAATGAAGAGTGAGTCCCCTGTCCCTTCTCAGCCACTTCTGTCTCATTGGTATCCCAGCTGTCTGGGAGAAGACCTTGGCCACTGGTTTCCTGCTTGAGAAGCTATCGTAATGTTTGCCTGAGAGCTCATGAAGGGGATGGGACAAGGACACCTGGCCCTCAGCGTGGCAGTCCTGATGTTGTCTAGCCTCCCCTTGGCCCCAGCCCCACCAATACCTGCTGATCACAAACGTCCCTCCCAGATACCACGGCTCCGGCTTGCTGAGACATCGTGTACTTTTTCCAAGATGCAGGCTATAAGCACTTGCACTCGTGTGTGTGCGTGTGTGTGTGTGTGTGTGTGTGTGTGTGTGTGTCCATCATACACGGATGCTCACCTTTACATAGAGAGGGCCACTTACCAAATGCCCAACACGAAACAGTACTAGGTAGGTGTTAGAGAAAAGCTCGCTTCTGGTATTTAGAAATCAATGAACTCCATGTGTACAGTGGAAAGTGGAAAGGGGCACTTCTTAAGAATTTTAAAAGAGAGAAGGAATATTTCATTAACACAACAGTTTTGTTTTGTTTTGTTTTTTAAAGAAAACACTGCTTTCTAATGCAATAAAAGCTTCTCAACTAACTTCACATTTTAAATCCCTAAATGGAGTTTTTCTTTCAGTATTTTAGTAATTTTCAAGTGTCAGGCCTCAACTGAGCTACATTTCCTCTGACTTTTTTTTTTTTTTTTTTTTTAAATTTTGAGACCAGACTTCACTAAGTTGCTCAGGTTGGGTTCAAATTCAGGATCCTTCAGTCTCCGGCTCCCAGAGTGCTGCGATTAAAGGTGTGTGCCATCACACCCAACTCCAAAAAGCTCTTTTTAAATCTAGGGTTGAAGGGCAGACAATTTGGGTGGTTCTGAGCTGGATGTGCACCGCCGTTCCCACACTAGCTACCTTTCCTCAGCTCCAGCCACACGTGCGCGCGCACACACACACACACACACACACTCACTCCAGCCACGCGTGCGCGCGCACACACACACACACACACACACTCACTCACTCACACACTCTTCCCAGCATAGCTGTGGCTATTCAATGAAACTCTTAAACTCTCACCTGTGACAGCTCTACTGCCAGCCTGGTTCAGGACCAAGGTGAGGACCAGAAGAATTTGTTCTCACCTGTTTCCCACCCCCCGAGCCCCCCAGGGAGTTTGCACAGAATGGTCACCATAAGAGTCCACCGCACAGAACAGCTTCCCTCTCCCCAATCCCTACCATAGGTGGGGGTGCGGGGTGGGGGGGTGGGGAGGGACAGAGCCATGGCAACTCTCACAGATGGGCTCAGATCCCCTCAGGCAGGCAGTGTGGATCCATCCATTCCCCCTTTATTTCATGAGTAAGGAACTCAAGGTTCAGATGGGGAGGCAAGATCCAACTGAAACCAAACTCACTTGGTATGGAGGACCCCAGGGGCTGGGTGCAGGAGGAATGGCTTGGTTGCTGGCTGGCACCCACGAGCAACAATGCAGGCTGCACAGCTAAGTGTGAACTCTGGAGGATAGCGAATAATTTTAGTATAAGTCAATCCCAAATGTGGCAAGGGATTGCTAAAAACAATTCATGGTTTATCTGCAAGTCAGATTTCACCGAGTGTCTGTATTTTATGTGGCAATCTGTTCTCCCTGGGCCCTATACCATAAGATCATGTTTTGGAGGTGAGGAGTGACCCATGAAGCCCACGAGAGATGAGCTCTCACCATGCCTGCCTTGTGGTGACCCCCAATCTCCAGTCATATGGTGGTAGGCCCATCTGGGCAGTGCCACAGGCCAACACTACCAGACAAAGGGAAAAACTCCAGTCTCTTCACTGAGGCTGGCACAGGCTGTCCTGTTGTTACCATCTCTCAAATTTGGTGCTTGAGGTCATTTTAATTTATCTCCTTTATGTTGGCATCCAGTACCTTTGTGACTGCCTTTTACCTCTTCCTTGTCTTTCGGATCTCAATGGACCTTAACTAATAAAACATTTTAAGCACATGGAGTTACCGGGGGGCAGATCTAGCTAGCCCTCGGTATCCAGAACGATTTGTCTCAGAATCCCCAGAGATATCCAAATCTGAGGATGTTCATGTCTCTTCTATAAAATGGCATAATGTTTACATATAATCTACATATATTCTCTTGGATATGTTAAATCACCTCTAGATTACTTATAAAACTGCATACAATGTAAGCATCATGTGTAGTCATTACGCTGTATTGTTTAGGGAACAGTGACAAGACTAAAATCAGCAAGTTCAGGATAGATGCATTTCTTTTGCAAATTATTTCCAATCAGTGCTTGCTTGAATTCATGGATGCTGAACCCTGGTAAGGAGGACTGGCTGTACTTAAGGATATCAGAGATTTCACTTCCCAGAGCCCTAAGAACCACTTCAATACTAGGAAAACATCCAGAAAAAGGCCAGCTCAGGTGCAGTAGGGATTTAGGAAGCCCGGAGAGGGACCAGTCCGCCTCAGCCCTTTGCCCTGCTGGTGCTCCTGTCAGCTGCGCCATGGCCCTCAGGGAAGGCGCTGCTGGGTGTCCCATAGCAGCCCTGAGGTCCCCACCATCCCCCACAGTCCCATCCCCAAAAGTGCCTGCACTGGCAGAGACGCGAACAGTCTTCTTAGATTTCTGTCCTCTTTGGGCTAAAGTCCACAGAGGCAGCGACAGAGGTGACAGGAGGGGACAAGCTCTACTGCTGCCAGGGGACAGGCTCCTGGCTTGGACTCAAAACCCCTATTACGAAATCAAACCATTAAAAAATAGCACGGGAAGAGGCCAAGAGACTCCCCTCTGCTGTTTGTTAATTTATAGGATCATGGTGTCAGCATTTAGGAGAAACTCAGTTGTACCCCAGCCCCAACTCAGAACCCTGCCCTGGAAGTTCAGAAATATAATCATAAATTTTAATTGATAAAAGTTGCTCTAGATCAAATTCCTTGACTTTCCCCCCCCCCCAAGAAACAGATTAAATCACATTGGGAGGAATAGAGTGATAATATAAGTTTTAAATTAGTTGTAAAAAAACAGAGGTATGATTATAAACTAATTTGTGCATCATGAGTAATTGTCAGGAGCCAGCTGCCTGTCCCAGAAGTCTCCACTGAAGTCTACGTGCATAGGAAGGATGGTCCTCTTTGGGTACCAGAAGCTCAGTCTCAGACAAAAGGAGGTCCTGTGAGTCAGTAAGACACACACACACACACACACACACACACACACACACACACACGGCCCAAGAGGTTTGGAAGAGTTTGGCCATGAGCTGTCCCCTTTTGAGTCTAGCTTCAGGCTGCTGTCCTCATCCGCCCACTCGGCGAGAGAGACCCTGAGCTCACCTGATCCCAGGGGTGCCCCATCCACTCCTCCAACCTCTGCTGAAGGTTTCTGTCCATCTGTACATGGACAGTATTATGTGACCAGCACTCCTCAGCATGCTCCTCCACGCAGCCAGCTTGTGGCTGGTGCGAGCTCATGCCCCCACTCCTGAAAGCTCCAGACCTCTCCCAAGGGGCCTAGAAGACACCTCAGGGAGCCCCCGTTAATGAAATCCCCATGACTCCAGCACCTGGCCAGACCCTTTGCTCCCCATGCCTGCCCATGGGGCTCCTTGTGCCTCTCTGGGTGGCACATGGCTGGTCACCAGCCACACTGGGCATTATGCAGGACTTCACTGAGGCACACCTACCCACAGAGGTCCCTTCTCCTCTTCCTTCCTCTGCTGCCCCTTGCCCCTGAATGCACTTTCTGTCTACGTCCCTCTCTGAGCTAAGGCCTGCATGTGTGCACACATGCAAATGTGCCCCTCTGCAGCACACTAGCCTGCACTTAGTAATTTGTTGTGAGAAACAAGGGGAAGCTGAGGTACTGCTGCTTCTTGCCATTTCATCTTGATTTAGTCATTTTTATATGGCTCGCACGGCATATGCAGATTTGTTTCTTTATTTGTTCATTAAAACTTCAATAAAAATGGTATAAAAATGTCTTATTTGGTAGTTAATTGCCATTTCCATTTTAATAAGCAAGCAGGGTTGCCCCCCTCCTCCAAGACCCTCCTGGTCTCTCTGTAAATAATCCAGCTGCCTTGGACGATGCCCCCTATCTCCTGCGTGCTGATTCACAGAGCCAGGGCACAGCGGCATCCCTCCCTCCCAGTGGAGCAGCACTCAGCTTCCAGCCTGTTGCCTGCAGTGGATTTCCAACTCAAGGTGGGCACCCAGAGAAGTTCCCCTGGTTGCCATCGGGAAAATGAACCACTGTCTGTGTTTCCCTAAAGCAAGAACTGTCAACTCAGCACCTATTTAAAACAAGCCCTACAGGACTTGGCTTGGGCTCCTGGCCCAGAGTCTGACTAGGTCATCAGGGAGGCCAAAGTATTGTGTTCAAGAGCCAAACAGGGGCCCTGGCTCCATAGCACACTAGCGGACAGCAGCCAGTGGGACACGCAGGGGAGGGCACAGATGGGTGCCCTCCTGCATAGGCTCAGAGCCCAGCATCAGAGATGATGCCAGGCTTCAAGGGAGCTGGGCTGATGCCAGCAGGGCATAGAAGACCCCATAGGGGGTGCGAAAGGGGCTCTTTGAAGTACCTGACACTTGAGGGTCAGCCTGCCAGGCAACATTGTTCCATAACTAAGCTGCTCCCAGCACAACACGGCCACCAGCTGTAGCCGTGTGGCTCATTTAGAGAGCTTAGGAAAGCGACTCTGAGCTCTGACTTGCCCACGGCCCACAGAGCCATGGGATCTGTTGCTGACACAAGGAGAGATGCTTGTGAAACTCTCTTATGCCAGGTCAGCATCAAGCAAGGATTGCTGGCCGATGCAGAAACATGCCGGGGAGGGGACCCATATCAGAATTCTGAGCAATACATGAGCCTTAGATTCTCTGAGACTGCGCAGAAGCCAGGGGCCTGCTCCCTAAGCTGCACCCCAAATCCCAAATGGTGGAAGCATCTCTTCCTTATCCTTATCTGAGGACAGGAGAGGGTATTCTTGGGGGCATCTTATAGGGTCAGTGTCTTTCCTACATGCAAGACACAGAGTCAGGCGTGATGGAAACGCAGGGATCTCCCAGGCCCATGTGAGCCACAGGGCAATGTGCACAAGAGGGACAAGCCTCCAGGTGACATTCCAGGTGGGAGTGCAGGGGAAGCGAGGTGCCTGGTACCTGCAGGTGGTCCCTCTGCAGCATCCACCTGAGAGGAGACCAGGGATTCTTGTACTATCAGGGAAGACTCTGCGGTTCTCTCTGAAAAGGAGACTGGCCTTAGATTTCAGATCTTCACCCAGCTGCCTCTGGCTTCTCCCAGAGGCCCTCTGGGTATCTCACATCTAACAGGCCCAAAGTGGGACTGCGTTTCCCCTTCCTATCCCTTCCCTGCTGCCCTAGGTGTCTCTGCAGACAGCACACACATGCCCAGCTGCTCAACCACAGGACTGGGGCCCACCAGTCCTACTTCCATCACTGCCAGCAACCAGACCACCAGCAGGATGACAGGGCTGTGAGACACCTGTGGTGCTCCCGGTGGGGAAGCGCCCACTCCGCTACCCGCCCTCCACAGCAGTGTGGGTCAGGGAAGACTCTGCAAACCATAAGAAGCAAACTGACTCACACCACTGCCTTTCAAACACTGCCCCCATTTAAGAAAACACTGTAGTGCTGAGGCCCCTCTGCCACTCCTCTCACGCCCCTTGGCTCTGCCTGCCACCAAGCTCCGAAGTTCTGTCCTGGATGTCCAGGACTACTTCTGCTGGTCCTCAGCTCAGACAGCCTGACCCGTTCCCGCAGCAAGCAGCTACTAGTCCCACATCTTTCATTTATACATTTGTCTAAACAGTGCCATGCTCAGAAGGGGAGCTCTGGGAAGGCTGCTCGATCTTGTGAGTGGAAAGTGCTGCCTGGCTCACGGGATGGCAGTTCCGAAGCTCCTGTGGCCTCAGGCCTGTCCTGATCCGGCAGAATCACCAGGATGCTTAGCCTGAGAAGGGTGCAAGCCTGGAGGTGCTTCCTGGGTGACACGGGCTGAGGACACCCTTTCCTCTGTCAGATGCTCAAGGATTTGGGTCTTCAAGGGAAAACAAGCAGTTCTGACTGCAGCCAGGGATGGTGCAGCTTGGCTAGGCCGTCCACGAGCCAAGCGGGTGCTCATGACTGTGAAGAGGTCAGCAGGTGATTAATACGCATGCTAACCCCACCAGCACCACACAAAGCTCTGAGGCACAGAGACAGATGAGACAGGTGCCAGACAGGAGAGACAAGGCTGGCTTGTAGGGGCATGGGAGTATGGGCATGGTGGTGGCGTGTGGTTTGCTGTCTTGTGGCTTACCACTGATGACACACGCCCTGGGATGCCACCAGTGGAACACACTGTAGCTCACTCTTCAAGGCTGCATGGAGGAGGTGTGAAGCCCTGGGAGGTGCCCCTGTCCACTCAGCTGCCCACATCACCTTTCTGCAGATGGGCTCTTCCCATGGTGGGCAGGGAGGCTCTTCTGGGGAACCAACTCCTGCAGCTGGGGAATGGCCACTCAGGAAGCACCCCGCATCCACAACCCTGGGGCAGCTGCTAACCCGAAGCTCAGAAAGGCTGCAGGTACAGCCTGAAGGGCAGAGTGGACCCCTGGCCCGGGACTAGCTGGGTTCACCCGGAAACTGCAGCACAGGCTGGAGGACACACAGAGGGACTGAGAGTAGGGGAAAAAGTAAAGCCAGCATGAATCTGCCAGTCTCTGGCATAGTTAGTAAGTGTAGAAGTGCAGAGGAGACCCATCGCGTAGTTCTCACCCAGGCCTTTGCTGAAGCCCCCTCCCGCAAGTGGAGCGCTGGAATTCTGCCTCTGGATACGAGTACACAGCATTTCTGGGGGAAATCCTAGCTCCTTGCTCTTCCTAACCTTTTCAGAAATTGTTCTGGCTGTTTCTCCTTTCATCTCATCTGAGCAAACTCATCACTCGAGCAGGACGGGGAGGGGTTGTGTGCTGTCGCTCTGGGGGAGACAGCACCCTCTTTGATGTTAAGTCACACCACAAACTCCTGCAGGAAAATATGCAGAAGGGGAGTGAAACAGGAAGCTGCCTAGGCACCCAAAGTCACAAAACAAAACTGTTAAAGAATAAAACTCATTAAAGGCCTGTGATAACACTTTATTTTAATGGTACATTTAATTCATCCTTAATTCCAGCGGCACACTCGCAGAGGCCCTGCGCTCCCGCACACGCGCCAGATAAATGGATTACAGCGAGCGATCCAGGAGACAATGAGCGCCTGCTGGAGCCAGCTCCACTCTGCAGCAGGTGAAAAATGTTTTAACAGAATATATTTCCCTTATATGAATCATCGGCACATTTGATAACACCTTCTACAGAAATAAAACTAAAGGAATAGATCTTCCCCACACTGACACTGTGGATTAAACGGTTCTACTCTATCTCTGTGTATACCGCGGCTGACTGCGTTCGAACTTATTCAGGTCACATGGTAAAGGGACAGGGTCAGAACCTGTAGTGGCATTGCCAGCCGCAGGGAGAGGAGGGGCTGGAGAGAGCAACTCAGCCCCCCCCAGGACCCTGGTGCCCCCAAGGTGGTGGTCCTGCCTAGGTACCGTCCGCCTTCCTCAGCAAGGCCAGGGAGGCTCTGCATCAATTGATCAGGACAGTGTGGTCAGAGAAGCATGGGGGGGGGGGGGTTGCTGCCGCCCCCAGTGCTGCACTCGAGGGCCAAGCTGCTGGCAGACTTGCTCCAGGAAGGAGCCACGCTGCAGCCAGAGCTCCGTGCTGCAACTGCATTATGAATTAGGTGTGAGGTTTGAGGCTAGCAAGGTAATGTAACAGAAATGAAGCAACCCAGCCAGCAGGACAGCTAGCTGGACGGGTGACAGAGAAAGGCAGGCCTGTGACCGGCCTGGAGTCTGAGCAGTGACCAGGCATGGTGCTAGGCCTCCTGATGGACAGGCCAGCCAGCCCAGCAACCGTTGCTGGCACAGTGCTTTCTGGGTAAGAAGAGCCCAACCCAGCCAGCACCTGCCCTGCATATCCACAGTCATAGCTTGCTTTCTTTAGCTTTGTGAAAATTTAAAGTATTTATTTAATTTTAAAGGAATGTGTGGGCTCCAGTGGCTAATGCCTACTCTGAAAGTGAGTTGTTATTTTATAGTATATTGTGCCACTGCCACATCTCAATCTATCAAAGTCAGTGTCCCCAGAGCCCGAGAAATCAAAACATCAAGAATAGAGAACTGCTCTCCAGCTCCAAGCCATCTGTGGGGGTGAGATCCCCCACCTCCCACCACACAATGCTTTATTGATGCATCCGCAGGCAGTAGATGGTAACTGGCTTTACCACCACCCAGCACCTGCTCAGCTGGCAGACAAATGTAGGGACCTGCTGACATGACAGAAGAAATGCACAAGGAGTCAGATGCCAGCAGATCATGGGGCACAGGCTCCGGGGTGCCCTTGCCCCTCCTAGTGCATGCCACGGTGGGGCTGGTCAAGGAGAGGCCCATCTGGGAGAGGTGCTGTTGCCAACAGACTCTGCAGCTGGCAGCTCCTGGCCAGTGTCCTCAGAGATCGTCATTTTCCCATGATCCCTGGGGCAGCCACATCCGCTAACAGGTGAGCTCCCCTTTTTGGCTCAAGGCGGGCTAGCTTTAGAGGCCCTTACAAGCCCAGCGGGACCTGTGTGTGGCTGCGTCACAGCCCCTCACCCCCCTCTGCCCAGTCCTGCTGTCCTTGCTTCCACAGATGTTGGTCCTAGGCTCCTTCCTGCAGTCCTGACCCCGGCCCTGGCCTTCAGCTCCACACATCCCTCCAACACCAGCCCCAGCTCTTCCTCCTCGGGTTCTCTGATTTGCACTCACTGCTCCTGTGGCTGCCTGGACTCTCGCATTTGCTAACAAGCACTTAACGATGACCAAACAGGTAGCGCCTGGCTACAGGCACCAGGAGGCAAAAGAGAGAGAACATGTCCAATAGGGAGGTGGAAGTGCTCTGCCCAGCTCCAGAGCTTGGGCTGCATCGGTAAGATTTACTCAGTGTGAATAACTTGATGACATTCTTTTGGTGACTTGCCATGTGGTCCTGCGTGGGTGAGAGGTGCCACTCCCCCTCGGGGTGCCCTCCAGGGAGGGCAGCAAGGGCAGACCACCCCTCCAAAGGAGTCTACAGCAGCCCAGCTATGGGTAGTGCAAGAAGGAGAAGGGCTGGCCTGGCTCAGCCAGGCAGAAGGCGCCTCCAGTCGGCAGCAGAACCCGGCCTGCGGTAAGCTTCAGACACTCTCTATGAGTGCGCTTCACCTGCCTCACATCGCTGGGACCCCAGGACACAGTTCTATGTGCACTCAGGGAAGAAGAAATTAACATGAGCCTGAACAGGTATGCAGGCTCCCCAAATGCTTAGTGGAGAGCCTTGGTACATGGGAAGATTAGTCCCAGTGTGACTTGCCTTCCTTTCCTGCCAATGAGATTAGGAAGTCTGAGGACAAGGGCCCCACTCAGATGGCTCTGTGTTAGGCAGAGACCCTGTCTTTCTCTCCAGAACCCAGGCAAGTCCAGCTCCTCTCACAGCAGCCCTTCCCTTCTGTATGCCCACCTCATTCCCCAGCAGGCCTGACTCTTACATAATTCAAAGGGAGCCATAGGAACAGGAGGCACCCGGCATGGCAGCAGTGAAACAGGAGCTCCCCTCCCCAGCCGGGGCCTCATGCTGCTTGGTCCTGCTGTCCAGGATGGGGACCAGGGAGCCCCTGTGCTTGGGAGCTGTTCCCTTGCTCTGAGTCTCCCAGTGTGGCTTTATGATGCCGTCTGAACCAGGCCCATTTCCAAATCAAGCAAGCCTGTTTTGAAGGTGGGCTGGAGAAAATGCCATGCTTAGGATCACTGTGAGGGAAGCCATCCTTTGTGGTAAGGCCAGGCACAGGGGGGGAGGGGGCTCTGTTCATCTCTCTTGCAGACTGATAGAGAAGCCCATGTGTGGGTCACCGAACAAGCTGCTGGAACCAGTCTGGCCCAGTTGCCAGCAGCAAATGATCACAAGTCCCTTACGCCTTGGCTGGGCTCCCTCCAGCCACTTACCAGGCTGGGCCAACCCTCAGCCAGGGCCAGCATCCAGTAGGGCCACAGAGACGTTACGTTTTCTTTAAAATCACAGGAAAAGCATTAACTTTTAGGACCAAAGATACAGTCCTCCTTATATCCATTCCATCACAAAATACACTTTCCATTGATTTTTTTTTTTTTCTTTATGTAGGAAGGGGCCATGCAGGGCCAAGAACGCTGGGTACAGCTTCAGCTGTGGTGGCCCCGGCAAAGCTCATCCTAGTGGCCCAGCTCACTCTGCATCTGCCCTCTGCCCCCTGCCACACAGGGAAGGAAGGACAGGGTTGCAGCCACACGCAGGAGCTGTCACACAGCCCACAGGCTCAGCCCTCACACCAGCGCAGGAGGCAGTGGCTCTGGGGCGGGCTCGCTACTCTGAGAGGTGGCACACATTCTTTCTGCATGTGATGTTAGTGGCTTGAGACGGGGAGACCACCGTCAGCCTGAGGCTGCCTCTTGCAGCACCAGGGTTCAGGTGTGGCCCTTCTAGCTCCCCGACCCAGAGCTGCCTTCAGCTCCTACACTGTCCCTGGCATGTGTGCAGTGGGCAGGCCGTCTCCCAGGGCCTGATGGGAACTGACCAGTCTAGTGGCCTTGACCATCAACCTGGGCCGAAGCATTGCTCCTGCTCTCTGCTCACCTCCCAGAGCTTGGGGTGAACAGGGCCTGTCAAGGAGCCCCATCCGCAAGTGCCTCTTCCTGCTCCATGCCACAGTGTTCTAGTGTTTATGTGGAGACACAGCCATGGCCTCTCACAAGTGCTTCAGCTCCCATTGTCTTGTTCTCAGAGGTGACGTAGAGGCCAGAGCTGTGTCGAGAGATGACTGAAGATATAACTGTATCCCCTCCACCCGAGAGGAGCATGTGAAACTGTGTCTCCGGGCTTTACCCCGTTGTCCCCCTTTCTGCCAAGAACACCCATATGGGGACAGAATGGCCCCCATGTCACTGAAAATTGCTCTCCTAGGCAAAGGCAACTGGAGCATAAATGTTTGTCCCCTGTAGGACTGTGAGACGGCGCTCCACTGGGATGGGCCTTGAGGTCCATCCCAGGCATTCAGACCAGGGAGAGAATGGGCTGCCCAGGCCCCGGGCCTGACAGGCTGGGTCCCTGCTCTGGGGTTGGAGCTCCTGACCTGTGTCTTGCTTTATGAGCATCAGGTCTACTTGCTGGTACCATTGGTGACCAGGAGGGCAGCCAAACTCTGCCCACCGATTATCACTCACAGCCTTGCGTACTTACAAACACTCGAATACACACACACACACACACACACACACACACATACCACTTCACTTCTATTTGGAGAGAACAAAATAGAGGAAGAGGTTTACCAGGGATCTACTACCCCACCTGGCCCACTGCACGCCCAGGAATCTCCACGGAAAGCCCCATGGACTGGGCAAGAGCACCAGCCTCTCTGCCCTGGCTCCACTCAGAGCAGGCTGGAGAAGAGGATCTCAAAGGATGGAACAGGGGCCGGGAGGACTGCATACCCCCAAACACACTCCAGAATCTCTGTATGTGCTCCAACCCAAATCAGCCTACTGAGAGCATCGGGGTCACAGCAGTGATTGACACATGGGGTTCACTTGGGCTGCTCCCCCAAACCAAGATTCTCAAGAGGAGTAGGCCCACCCCTGGCCCAGCAGGCATGGCCATCTGGCTGTCCTCCTCTCCTGAAGGGACCCAGGCCCACCTGCCACCTGCCTCATTACCCTGTGGTTCTGTGTAAGGAGTTTCAAACTGTGGGCAGGAGGAAGGTGCTGCGGTGTTGGGCTGGGGAGTGCAGCTTGCTCCAGGTGCAGATGGAATACTGCCGAGCACGCCTCTGAGAAGGACCAGATCACCATGCAGAAACAGGGGTTTACAATGGATGAGACTTCAGAAAACTCATTAGGCTAATTGGTGTCTGCAGAAGACGGAGGCCAGCAAACGCACGCTGGCAGGGAGGGTGCTCCGGAGCTTGCTTTCACTCAGATTGAACTGGAGCAAGCAGGAGACGTGAGCACTGCCATAGCCAGGTTCATGTGAGTTGGGGCTTGCACCCCTGCACATATGCTTGCTCAAGCTCACACTCACAGCCTTGCCTTTCTGGTTTTCAGCCCCCTAGGCATGTCCCTCCTTGGGAACACCCTCCCCATGCACACAGATGAGTTGAAAGACTCATGGTGTTTGGGAAGCAAAGGATGGATTTTGGGAAAGAGCTCTGGCAAGGTGTCTCTTCAGCCTGAGCCTCCCCAGTGTATTTAAAGTATTATTTGATTTAAAGACCCTCCAACGGTGCCAGAAAGTAGGCTCAGTAGAATAAGCAGTTCCCTGGCAAGTGCAAGGGCCTGAGTTCAATCTCTGGTTCTGCAAAAAAAAAAAATAGACCCTCTATCTTCAGCCAGCATTCTGGAACCCTTCTGCTGCCTCAGTCCTGGCTTCCTTTTCTTGGGCCCCTGAGCAGCTGGCTTCACTTCCTTCCCTCGCCCCAGCCCTGTCAGTTCCATGTCCCCCTCTTCGTGCCAGCCCCCCAGTGTTCAGGGTTCCTCCAGCCAGCACACTAGCTCGGGCATCGAATCATGTGCTCTTGCTGCAGTCCCCGGGAAAGCTGGGGATATAGCCCCACTACCCTGGTCACCTGGTCAAGATGAATTTCCCCAGGAGATTCCAGAGACAGGTAGAGGCAAATCATTACCCAGGCAGTTGGTCCACAAGCATTGATTATTGAGCAACCAACCCACTCTGCAGAGGCTTGTGAGAGGCAGACAAGGGAGATTTGACCCTTACTTCTGAGAGGCTGTGGGCCCTATAGGGTGACAGGAAACACTCACCCTTCAACAAGTAACATGCTGGGACTCTGAAGTGCTAGGGGTGTTGGGGATACTGAGGATCCTCAAAGGGTCCCAGAAGAAGGGTGAGGCATCTGAAGGGCATGGGAGGTTCTGGTGACTAAGCCAAGTAGGGCAAGGGACCGAGAAGTGGGGTGGTGTTGACAGGAGCTCAGGACGCCCCCTTGGAAGCTGTGGGATACAGCTCTGACCCCCAACATAGTCTAGATCTCAGATGATGATATTCTTCAGAAAATGACCAGTGTTTCCAGGGAGGATGCAGGAAATCCATTCCTCTCATCACCGTGACAGGACAAGCCCACCTGCCTGCTTCCATCCTGGGCTCCAGCCCTGATTCAGCCCACACTGGCTGTGCAACCTCAGATGAATACTTAACTTCACTGTGCTGCGGATTCCTCAGTAGCTATAGGGCAGGAGTAAGAATTAAGCTTCCCTCCTAGAGTGGTGGTAGAGTTAGTGAAGTTCTGTGTGTACAGCTCTCAAGTCTGGGTGGAGGACTAGAGGTGCCACAGTACTGCCCACACAGTCATCACCCTCATTACCTGGGATGTGGAGTCCAGCAGGGTGACCTGTGCTTCTCTACTCCAATATCCCCTCAGGTTGTAGTCCCCTCTGGCTTTGTCTCTGTCACCTTTGTAGCCACTTTGTCCTGGCCCCACTTGGGCAGGAGAAGAGCTTCAGGCCTCCCTCTGAAAGCTGCTTTCCCAGTCAGTGCAAGAAAAGGGGTGGAGAACCAGTGGCCCACAGATGTGGAGTAGTTGGGTAAGGTGTTAGGTAAAAGCGAGAGAGCGAAGGTCCCGACCACGGGTCATGTGGAGAACGTGGTCTTCAGCAGGCAAGAGCTGGAGGCTCCCATGGGTAGGACTTTGATTTCTTTTTTCTGTTTCTTGCTGCCCCTCCCCATGGGGACAAACCAAGTACAAAGAAAGTGGGGTTACCGGTGACTTTGTTTCCGTGTCCACAGACCTCGAGCTAAGGGCCAGGTCATCTTCTCTCTCTCCCAGGGCCCTCCCTTGGTTGGGCAGCTTGCAGCTACCTTTGATGGCTTCCGACTGCGGTTGGAACATACTTTGTCATCCGTGAACAGTCAAAGGAATCACTCCACAGAGGAGAGACCTGGGGGACCTCTTTCCTAAGGCACAGCAGGTTACTTAGAAAGTGGGGCTGTGGTCCTCAGATGTGGGCCGCCCCTGTAACCTTCACCAACCAAAGCAGGAAGCCTCAACTCTGATGGTGGTTACCAGGGGTGTACACCTCTCAGGGGTTTGCATCATCACCCTGCCCCATCCTTCAGGAGGCTGCAAGGGAAGCCCACGGTGTATGATGGAAGGAGGCCCCTGCCCCTCCCCTCCACCTGAGCAGCGCCACTGGTTGAGGGCACCCTGCTCCCCAGCCACCTGGGGAGTCCAAGGTCAAGGGCTTACACCAGGCCCACTGTTCGGTACCTGACTTCACTCAGGTGGCCTTCCCCAGGTTCCACAGGCCAAGGTGTGTCTCCCTCAGGCCCATAAACATGGTTTAATTTCACTTAAAATCAGAATAAGAATGAACTTTTAGGTTGAGAACTCGCTTTCACAGATTACATTAGCATATTCAGCTCTATTCTTACACAGCTCTAACCTATGATTTTAACATCTACTATGGAGGAGGAGACCCCGAGTGCGTGAGCCCACTGCCACAGAGTCTGGATGCAGCCTGGCGCACAACCACTGAGCAGGAGCGGGAAGAGTCAGTCTCCTGAGGGGCTCGGCCTCCACCCCTGGCCCAGGCCAAGGCCCACTGCATCCTCCACCTCAGAGCACCCCCTTCCCTGCATGTTAGGCCTGGGGGGGCAACATAGTCTCTCCACTAGGGAGACTGGGTTTTGGTGAGGCAGGAGTGGGACAGGCCAAGGATTCCCCCCTGAATCCAAGTGCTAAAACATCCCAGAGCATTTCAAGGCTGAGTTTGTCAGGGTGTTGGACTCCCTGGGGCAGCCCTGAAGCCATGCAGGGGAGACCCCCTTTCTCACCCCTGGGAAGGTGATACTGTCCAGGAGCTGGGTGGGAGCCCAGAATGTCATCTCCCTGTGTACCCCTCCATCCTCCAGCCCTCCCTCTCAGTCCAGACTGCATTGTTGTGTTAATATAGCTATTTTACGCAATTATCCCTAGCTTCTAAGATCAGGCCTAATAGATAACATTTGCTAATTACAGCCTATTGATCTCGGCCTGCTGAGCAGACCCTTGCCCTGCTGCGGTGCTGGCCGGTGCTGGCCGGGGCTGGATTTTCCTCTCCACAGCAGTGCAGCCCAGGGTGGGCCCTGGCGCCTACAACGGCTGTAACCCTTTGGCTGGCACCGGCTGAGGAACCCAGCACAGGCGGCCCATGCTCCGGAGGGAACCCTGAGCTCTACCGCAGAGAATGCTGCCTCTCACCTGAAGGCATCTATCTGATGACGACCGCCTCATCTGTCACTCCCAGCCTCCCTTGTGGCCGGGGACAGTGTGACAACCACCCCAAGGCCGAAGTAACCTGTCCTGTCCACTCCTGGAGCTGAAGTGATCTTCCAGCACGAACGGGGAAGTGGAGAGCTACTTCCTCCTTTGGATTCCACCCCCGCTGGTTCTGTGCTGTTCCACAGTGCCCTGAAATTCCCCCGAGGGATCTGTGTGTCTCCTGTCTTCCTGCTGTCACAGCGCTGGTGTTTCTCGAAGGAAGCACCTTGTAGGCTGTTCTAAGCTGTTGCGGACCGCTGGAGACACTCAGCCCCAGCCTTGGGAGCGTGAAAGGAAACACGGGCTCGGGAGGGGGGCCCAGGATCCCACTCTAGCCTTGTTTTCACTGCTGCTGCCTCAGGTCCCGGGGTGGGAGCCCCAGGGCTCAGCCCCCTCACATCCCAAAGGACCTGTTTGCCCCCAGGGTAGATTCCCTTCCCACCACATCCCAGGAATTCAGGAAGCCGCCTTGTCCCCATGTGCCACCCAAGTCCCCCCCCGCCCCGCTGCTCCTCGTCCCGCCCCCCCCCCCCCGCCCCCACCCCACCCCCCTCTTTGCCTGCGCGGGAGCCAGGATGGTTCCCGAGTCAGCGCGGATCCCAGCACAGAAGTGGCTCCCACTTTGGCCCCTGTCCTGTGCCCCAGCTCCGCTGCTTCCCAGTCCAAGCCCCGCCCCTCACGGTGGCTCCTGAGTTTCTTGGCTGGTTCTTCTCGGAAATCCCCAAGCCGACCCTCCCCTGCTGGGCCGCAGCCTCGTTGTCCTCCTGTCCACCTTCCCCTCCCTGCCCGGCGCCTGTCTGCAGCGCTGACCCCCGTGGAACAACGCTCAGCGCTGCTCCCCTCTCCCCCATTGGCAGAGCCCGAGTTCTCCAGCACGAGGGGCAGATCTCACAGCAGAAGGATTTAATTGCATGTCAAAATTAAATCTCTTTTGATGAAGAACAATTCAACTACGGCTCTGCCTAATCAAATTAACAAAGTCTTTTTTGATTTTCAATTATCTTCTTCACGGGAACACTTTATCCAAGGCTCCTGCGACGGAGCCCGACGGGCTACGCATTCACAATGAGAGGCCAGGTCTGGCGCTGACCGCACCGGGCCAGGCCGTCCTTCCGCCTGGCTCCGCCCACCCCAGCTGCGCGAAGCAGCCCAGGAGCCCCGCCTTCCTGTGCGCCAGGCTGGGCTAGGGGCTGCTCCAGCAGGGCAGGCAGGAAGTTCAGTGTGAGACTCCTCCAGAAAGGTAAGGGAAGCGGGGAAGGAGAAGGGCTCGGGTGGGGGCTGGAATTCCCTGAGCGCGGACACAGTGGCTGGGAAGCGAGCCTAGAGCTTCAGTGCTGTCGCAGCGCCTGGGCACTCCTGCGCCCAGCTCCTGGCACACTTTCTAGATGCTCCTTTAGTCCTCTGTCCTTCGAGTCATTCTCTGAGGTCCCTGTAGTTGTCAGTAGACTCCTTTGCCTCTAGGCCAGGGCCAACCTATGGAACTGCAGCTCGAATCAGAGATACACAGTAACATTTATTGTTATCACGTTGGAAAGGTACAAAGAAGCAGGCGAGATGAATGCTGGTGGGTGTTTCACTCTGCACCGTAGACTTTGAATAAGCAATCAGTACAGCAACTCCAGGGGAGGCAGTTTGCACACCCTTCCTTGTGCTGAGCATTAGCGTGTGTTTTACACTCGAGGCCCTTGTCACTGTATTTGGAAGGTGCGGCAGCTGGCCAGCCCACAGCCACCATGCTGAGTGGTGACTTCTAAACTAAGAATCTCTGTGGGTCTAGCAAGCGGGAGGGCTTTCGGCTTCAGCTCCACACTGTGGTCTCAGGGATTGGGGTCCAGGAGTGCTGCACAGGTGCTTGTTGGATGGGCCCACAGCCAGTGTGGGGGGCAGGAGTTTCCCCTGGAGGGAACTGCCCACTTCCGCTCCTATTTCCCAGCCTGGGGGGGTTTCCATCAGTGGGAATCTCCTAGGCACCGGCTTCCTTTCCCATCCCCAAACTTTGGATCTCTTTCCCTGGACTCAACAGCTGCAGGGAAGGTTATTTGCAAAGAAAAAGGAGTAAGAATCCAAGAAGGGACCATAGGGGCACCCAGGAAGTCAAACCAAAACGCCACTAGACACACAAAACTTGGCCAGACGTCCCCATGCCGTCCACGTCCCCCACGGCTTCCTGGCTGCAGCCCTACAGGCACTTTAGCACAGAGGTGGTCACTCACACCCTCCCTCAGGCACCTCACAGGGTCCAGAGAGTCAGCTCACACACAGAGGACCCAACAAAATCAGGGACATTGCCTGGTCTTAAATATAGGGACTCGGTGGTCCAGCCACCCCGGGCCACCTGGATTGGCTTCTTTGAGTCCTCAATGCTCCTCGCTGTGGGAGTGACTGGGCAAATTCTGTGTGGCAGGCCCTGGGTACCTGCTGTGGGTGGAACCCAGGCATCTGGATGACAGCAGGCCTGTAAGCGGGACCACAAGCCACACCACTTAGCCTTTCCTGTCCGTGGCCTAACAATCATGTTACCAAAAAGCCTCACTCCTACATGGTCATGGTACAAAAGCTGTCCTGTCCCAGAGCACACACACGGAGCTTACCGTGTGCCCACCACCCTGGGAATGTCCCTCTGGCAGGAGCCTCAGCCAGGGTGGTCAGAGCACAAGCAGGGGCTGCTGCTTCTGGGCAGTCCAAAGTAGGCACTGGGGTCAGAGCTGGTCTCCCCGACACAGCACTCATTCCCGAGGCACAGTAGGGCTGCAGGAGCCAGGCACGCGCAGCCAGGGTGGGTTGCCTGCAAAGTGCTGCCTAGACAGATGTCCAGCCAGCCGGGCCCCTTGAGGATGCGGGGTGGCACAGAAAGAGGGCATTCCTTCGCTCACATGGACCCCGGGAAGCCAAACAGAAAAGGAGCACAATTCACCTGGGTGAGACGTACAGGTGCTCACCCAGGCCTGTGGGGAGGGAGCTTGGGGCTCCCGGGCCACGGTGCTCACAGGATTGGTCACACCTCACCTACTTGGAGCAACCTTGCTCATCTAAGAGGACCAGGAGCCTCACCAGGAGCACAGGCAGGAACACATTTCCTAGACAACATTCACAAAGAGAGACTGCATGGGGGTTCTAGCAGATTGCACAGTGTGCCCTCCACTCTCAGAATGTCCCTTCCTGTGGCATCTGCAAGGCCATGCAAACCCACTGCAACAGGGCCAAAGGCACCTCATGACCAAGAGTGCCACAGCTGGCCAGGGCTCAGCCCAATGGGCCATCCTCCTGCAGGGGAAGAGGCACTGCTACAGGTGTGCTGAGAATCCCAGCCACACTGTTCCCTGAATACAGAACATCTGAACGCTCCCCAGCTGCTCTCAGCCAAGAGCCAGGGCCAAGGCCTTTCTCAGGGACATCAAGAGGAAAGATAGGGAGGAAACAGCTCCATGCGCAGCCACCTGCCATCTGCCCCCTACCTGCAGCCCCCTGGCATCACCAGATACAGCCTCCACTGAAGCCTGCCCTGTGTAGCCCCAGCAGGGTCTCTCTCTGCTGCCAGGGCCCCGTGGTAGGACCAGTGCCCCAGCCCAGCCAGGTTCCTGCGTGGGCCTCAAGGGCCAGGAATGCTCAGGCTCCTGGGCTACATCTCATTCACCAGTGGCAGGATGTTGGGGGGAGAATAAGGGGCAGCAAGTGCTTGTAGGGGAGCCTAGAGCCACCCTGAGGAGGATGCAGGATAGGACCACCAGCAAACTTAGAGAGACGGTGTCCTCATCCGGCCAGGGCAGAAGGGGCACATCTGCTTCCGGCCATGGAGACCAGAGCTGCTGCCAAGCCTGGCCCGCTATGCAGGTCTGAGAACCTTTCAGGGCCACACTGCTGTCACTGTGAAATGCCCTCTGAGGGATGCTAGTGTCCCTTGTCACAGATGGGACAGTTCAGCGGGAGACAGAGTCATCCATCTGGTCAATAGGCAGGAGTGACAGAGCTGGGGCCTGAGCTGTGGTTGCCCAAATCCAGAGTCTCCCCGTGTCACTGACCTGAGTGTCACAGGCACCTGCACCTGGGAGCCACTGGCAAGAAAGACCCAGGTGTGTGTTCTGGACAAGGCCCCTACAGAGCTGGAGCCCTCCTAAGAGCTGGTGAAGCCCCATCCCTGAGGAGGCCCCACCTCCCGCAGCAGGGTCCCCATCCTTCCCCTGCCTCAACAGGCTGCTGGACAGGCTGGTGGCAGAAATGTCATGCACAGGCCCAGAACTGGGCAAGGCTCTTCCAGGGCCTCAGCAGTGCCCGGTCGTGGCCATGGTGAAGGAAGGGATCAGAGCCCACAGACAGTATCACCAGACTCCCAAGTCCAGAGCTCTTCCTGCTTCTTCAGCTGGGTCCAGGTGCCCTCCGGCCCCGCACTCCTTCCATGGCCACCAAAGCTAGGCATTTTAAAAAGTGGAGACTTATTCTCAAAAAAACTTCTTTTTAAAAAAGTGGAATTTGAGCAGACTCGGCTCACTCCTGCCCCAGGCTGGCCGGCAGGCAGGTCACCAGTGTTCACTCCCCTGCAGCTGTGCTGCACTTACCGCCCCATGCGGGGACGGCAGGAAGGCAAGCAGTGTCTCCCATCCCCCCATCTCCTGCCAGGTGCTGCTGAGGCCACACTGCCCTCCGGCTCCAGCGTCGTGTCCCCAGGCAGGGTGTCCCCATCACTTGCGCTCCAGTGCCATGGTCCTCCTGCCTCAGTCTCCCCAGGTCCCAGAGGATGCTCCCCACTCTCCCCACTCTCCCCACCCGGGTCTTCTGGTCCTCCCTGCACTGGCTGTGCCAGCTCTTTGCCTCCTGCCATGCGCATGGCAGAGGGCAACCCTGCCCCCAGGGCTACCCACCCCTGCCTGGCTCTGTGCCTCCTTCCTGGGGGTGCAGCATAGGGGAAGGGAAACACCTCCCCTCTCTTCTCATTCTCTTGTTACTATCTGTGACAAAAAAAGACAAAGACCCAGGCTGCCTGTGGGGTAGGGGAAGACAAGGATCGACCTCCAGGAGGAAAGGGCAAATGCTCCAGGGAGGACAGAAGGGGCACGAGAGCCAGAGCCACCATCTGCATGGTCACCACTCCAACCCCGGATTCTCCCCTCGTGGGATTCTCCACGGCTCAGGCTAGAGCCAGCAGTCCATTGCCCACCACCCTCTGTCTGCCACTACCAGCCAGGTGGAACTTTCCAGTGCCAGTTTCCACTCAAGGGCCAATTTAGAGCTGATTGTGGTGGTGCACTCTGGGAGGCTGAGGCAGGAGGATCACAAGTTCAAGTTCAGTCTGGGTACTTAGTGACTTTAATGAGACTCTGTCTCAAAATACAAACAATAAGAAGGCTGGGGAAGTAGCTCAGTACAAAGGCCCCAGGCTCAAATACCAGTATGAAGAAAGCCTCACAGGTACCACCCCATTAATCTGGACTTTTCCCCATCAGCTTCTAGAACGGGATACAGTGGCCAAGTAAGGGAGCAGAGGCTCTGGCTCCACCTGCCCGGCACAGGCACAGGGACTGTCCCCGAGCACCCTGTGCCCGTCCTGCACAGACGCAGCAGGTGGGGCTGTAGGCACTGCGTCGGGGAGAACAGGAAATGTAGGAAATGTGGCTCCCCCTGCTGCTGCTCCAAGGCAACACGGACAGTAGGGAGCCACCCAGGAATCTAGGGGATCCCAGGGAGATGCCCACCGGAGGGTAGTGGCTGGGGAGTCTGGAGCATAGCCCCGCCAACCTGGGAGCCTGTGAGGCCCTCGCTGGGTGCCAGTCTGGTGCCAGGTGCATGCTGGGTGCTGTTGGCCCTGGTCAGGGAGCAGGCAAGAGCACTGCAGGGCGTGAGTCCTCCTTGCACACGCACCTCCATGTCAGTGTAGGGTGTCCCCTGAGGCGTGGGTGGCATCACCAGGGACTGTCCATTCACCCCACTCCTGGGGCCTTTGATCCGACAGCTCTGGCCTGGGATGGAGGGCTCACATTTCTAGCCTGGGTAGAGCCGTCCTGCTGGCCTGCAGACCACTCTGGACGAGCTGGTTCAAAGAACCAGGAAAGAGCAGTAGAGGGTGCAGGGGACAGAGGTCAGCTGCAGTCCTGCAGAGCTGGAAGCTCTGTTGGCTGTGCATTTCCACAATAGGTCCCCGCAGCTTAGGAGAAGGAGGTCCTGGGGCCTTATAGTCCATACACAAGTGTCTCATAGGGACCCAGAGAGAGGCCAGCTGCTGCTGAGGGCCAACAGGAGGGGAGTCAGGGTTTCTAGGGCCTGTGGCCCTCCTGGCCCCCCTGCCAACTTTCAGAGCACCCAGAGGCTCCCCCCATATGTCCCTCTGGCCCACACCCCAGGGCATTAGGCAGGTAAACACCAGCATCCCTGCTGGGCTTCTTCAAACCCCTCAAAGCTTGTTTGGGCCTCAGCCCATCTCTTAACTGCTGCTGTCCTCGCTGTGAATGTGCAGTCCCAGGCAGGACTCAGGCCAAGGTCCCAGGACCACTTACCTGGCTTGGATGCACACCCTATTCTGGCCCCTTCTGCATCTTCAAGGACAGTGCCGGCCAAAGGACTGTGCAGCGGGAAGCCAAGGGGTGGCACTGCACTGCAGCCACCGAGGCCGGAGTCCTCAGCAGCAGGCATCTTCCTGCTTGAACTGTGGGCTGACGCCCTCTCCTCCAGCCCACACAGGGGGACCTTTAGCCTCTGAGGTCCCTAGTGGCTCTGAGCCCCTCTGCCCCTCCTGAGCCCCATTCCTCAGCTAGTTCCGGTTGGTCCTTTCACCTTCCCTTCAAGTCTTCTACAGATGCTGCCTGAGCCCCTGCTGGTGACAGTGAAGCCAAAGCCCTCGGTGTAGCTGCGCCTCTCACCCAAGCTCAGGACAAGTGTCTGGAGGCCAGGCTTGGGGAAGGCCCATGCGTGGGAGAACTGGCTGGGAACCAGACCTCTCCCGCCTCAGTTTCCTTATCAATGAAGGGCATCAGGATAATACCTCCCAGTGTCACTGTGTCCCACTTCACAAGTTCATGACTTGTTTACCCATATGGAGCCACCAGGAAGCTCTTAATCCAGCTCAAAACTGGCCACAAAGGATACGATGAATTAGGAAATGAGGCCCACACACCTGCACACATGAGTACACACACACGGGCACCTGTATGCATGCATACATGTGTTTACATGAGCGTGTACATGTACACGTATGCTTGCATTTGCACGGAAATTGGGGAACCCCGAAGACACCAGGCCCTGCGTGACAACCAATAGGTGAGTATGTTTGTGAACCTCAGCTTCTTTACCTGCAAAAGAAAGGGACAACCTGCAGCCTTCCTTCCCCACACCAGTCTGGTTGTGCGGTGGTTGCAGAGAGCCTGTGCTGCCACCTGGTGGAAGGAGCTATGTACAACAATCCTCCCGCCAGCGCAGGGCTGCGAGTTTCCTAGGAGTTAGCGTCTTGGTTCTTGGTATGGTTGGTAGCTGCTGCGTGATCTCGGCCAGTTCCTGTGCCCCTCTAAGACTTGCCATTTCCCCTGAAGAATGGAGCCAGGCCCGCAGATCCTCCAAGGCGGTGTGAGTGTGAAAGGAGATGCTATGAGAAAAGCGCTGGGAGCGTCGCTGCTCTGCCTGCCCTCCGAGGGCTCCGAGACCTGTGGCTTGGCCCCCGTGGACTCCCCCGACCCCACGGTTTGCCCCTCCTCCTGTTTTTCCCTCCATCTGATCTTTGACATGCTTAATCCTCGTCGGGACGGGGGAGGGTCCCCAGAAGAGAGGAAGGGGGCCCACGGAGGCCTCCTGCTGACCTCAGCTGCACCAGCGGCTCTTTCCTTGTGACAGTGGCGGCGGCAGATGGCAACTGCCCAGTGGCTTCGCTGGGCTGGAAAGTCTTGCTCTGCACTTACGGCCCGGGATCCTGAGCACAGGTGTAACCCTCTGTGCATGGCCAAGCTGTTGACTCTTCGTGCAGCCCTGAGCGCAGGGCGTGGGGTTCTGCAGCTGCCGCTTGCACGGGCACGAAGGGCTCCAGCGCCCCCTCTGAGGCAGCAGGACTGCCTTCCCACCCACTTGGAGTTAGGCACTGTCACGTGCCCGCCTTTGATCAGTGAGGTGGGGGTAGCAGTGCGGCCTCTGGCGGAGGTTTGGGGCGGCGTACAGTACAGCAGCAAGCAGGCAACAGTTTCTCCAGGAGCTTGGACCCTGAATGAATGCCACATCAGGCCGCACTGACCTGACACATGCACTACTGCCCGAACCAAAAATAAATCTGATTTTTTCCAGTCCTGGGGTTTGAACCCTAGGCCTTTGCACTGAGCTACATCATCAGCTGTTTTTAATGTTTTATTTTGTGGTAATGCCACCCTATGTTGCCAAGGCAGTACTCAAACTTGCAATCTTTCTGCCTCAGCCTCCCAAGGGCTGGGATCACATCTATGCACACCTGCACCTACCTCTGCAAACCTGTATTTTCATAGAAGTTTGGCTTGGGGCTGTTTGTTACTGAACACAATCCCTCCTAAGAAGCCTGTTACACCCCCTAGATAGCATCTCTGAGGAGAAACAGCTCCTTCTTGCTTGTCTTGGCTTACTCAATTAGACTTGGTGAACACACGTCTTCTTTCCCAAACTTACACGATCAAGCAAGAGTACCAGTAAAATTTGCAATTCAAAGTACCTGGCCAGCAATGCCACAAGCAACAGACAAGACAAAGAGATTCAAGATTCACTTCAGAGACAGAGTTGGGATTTCACAGCTCAGCATGGTCCACCCCCAGACAGCGGCAAAGCGACAAGCCTGAGGTCCCTTCTCTTTCCCTAACGACCTCTCCCCATAGTCTGCGCCCACATCATCTGCCTTGTGTGTTAGAAGATTATATGGGTGAGGAGTTCCCTCCCGACGGGAAATCCGGGAGACCAGCTGAGCTACATCACAGAAAGGCTCCACATGTGCGGTCCCTGGTGCCACCTAATGGCGACGACTGGTACTGCTCCGGTGGCAGACAGCCTCTCCAGTGAGAACACCTGCGATCCTATCACCGTGGGAGGCTGAGGCAGGAGAATCACAGGTGAAACCACAGCCTGGGCAATGTAGTGACTTAGAGAGATCCCACCTCAGAACTTTAAAGGGCTGGGGATAGCACTCAGTGCAAAGGCCCTGGGATCAAGACCAACTTTTTTTTTTTTTTTTTTCAAAAAGGAGACAAACTGGAAATGCTAGGACACACAAGCAGCCCCGCTGGAAGCCACCCTGTCAGAGTGCTTTGGGCTTGAGGCCCCTGCTTGTCCCCATGTCACTGAGCAAATGTGCTCTGCCCAACTGCAGAGCCAGCCCAGTCCTCTGTCACCAGCAGAGTCCAAGGGCCAGGGTGTTTGTGAGTTCGGCATACTCAACCCTGATGGCTGCGCGGAGACACCACCCAGCCCTTCCCTCCAGAGCAGTGCTCATGCATGGCCTGTCCAGTAAGGTGGGCCGGTGGCCTCTGCTCACTGTCACAAGAGTGGCCAACACCAGCAAGTGTTCCAGAACGTCCCTCCTCCTTGGATCCCTCACGGGCCGGCAGGGGCCAGTCAGACACCCTCTAGGTAAGTGCACAAGTGGCAATCAGAAAGCATCCCCTGCCTCAGTTTCCCTCCTAAGTGAAAGCAGTGTCATCTGTTCACCTCTCCCAGGAGGGACAGCGCTCGAGTTCTTGTTTCCTGGCAGTGGTGAGGATTTGCTGGGGTCTGGAGGCCTGAGCTGGGGGTGGTGAGGTAGGCACCGGCCCCAGGGGCCTGGCTGTCCTCTGCCTTGGACTGTTGGACTCAGCAGGGGACCCACAGCGCGAGCGCCTCCTGTACAAGAGGTGACTGGAAGACATGATGAATATTTAAATCTTTCCAAACTCATCACAACAAAAGATGGGTTGCCAAGAAAGGTGGGTAAGTGTGTTCAGAAACGAGAGGAGCATTGTGAGGGGGGTTAACGGCAATATGTCCTTTATTACAACACTTTTTTTTTTTTTTTTTTTTTGGCGTTACCGGGGATTGAACTCAGAACCCTGCACTTGCCAGGCAAGCGCTTATTCTACTGAGCCATCTCCCTGGCCCTACTACACATTTTTAAATAGAAACATTCACTGTATTGTATGATCACCCCTCACTGACCGAACATTTACAGCAGTTTCTGTCACATGGACACATGTGGCCCTGGCCTCCTCCACCCAGTCACCCAATCTGGAACTGTGACATGCCGCTTTCTCCAAAGTAAAAATGACCACAAAAGGGAAACATTCTGAGTGGCTTCGGGACATCCAGGCACCACAATGGCATGAGAGAGGACTTCCAGGCCTGGAGCAGGAACGGGCAAGAGCAGTGAGTGCACCTGAAGTGAGCAGGGACGTTCTCAGGGGATCCACGACAGCGTGTTTTTTTTACCATAATAAATTTTTAAGGTAAACAGTCACACTGTTTGCTGGGGTGCGGGGGGCAGGGATGCTCTTCTCCCTACCTCCCGGCTGCAGGCCCTGGCTGCCAGAACCCCGGCGGAAAGGCATCACCAGGGGGACAGGAGGGAGGAGGCTGCAGGATGGGCCAGCTGGGCTCAGGCAGGGGGACCTGCCACCGAAATTCCCTGCTGTGCCAGCAAGGCCTGGCCACTCCCTGGGGACCACCCCAACTACCACTTGGTGCCTCTGCTCCGGTCCCGGTTCCTACCTGACCACAGTCTCTGAGGTCCCATAGAAAAGGGACACCCAAGTGTTGGGTGTGAACCAAACCTCCAGAGCCATGAGATGCAGCCCAGTGTCCGGGTCCCCAGCACCCTCCCCACCCAAGCAGTAGCTACCTGCTTCAGAAGTTTGACCTGGAATAAGTGGAGATAAGGCTGCTGACATCCCTTTTAGACACTGACTTCTCCATTAAAGCATCCTGGGTGAAGCTGAGCTCCCCACCAGCGGTCACAAAGCCCAGTACAGAACAGCCTCTCTGACTCTGCCTCCTTACAAACTGATCCAACAGCTGAGAAGAGGCCACGGCCCCTTAGGAAGATGGGGTCGGGAATCTGTCCTTCCTGGGGCCCAGGGCTCCAGGGCCCATGGCTGCCTGGATGCTATCACAGATGGCTCAGGGTGCTCTAGGCCAGCATGGAGGACATGGAATAAGAGGTGGGTTTTCCAGTGTCAGGGCTTTAGGACGTCATGTACTGGTGCTGCGGCCCCCATGCCACCCCAGAGGGCCAAGGGTATCACAAGGGTTCAAGGTCTAAGCAAGGTTCCTGAACTTCTGCAGGCCCTCCGGTCAGCCAAGTGGTCAGCAAAGCCTCTGTGAATAGAGGTGATGGGGGAGTGCTGGTGGCTCCCGGGCTCATGGGCGTGTCTGCCCTGGAACCCCAGGGCCCCTGCTTCTGGGCTGAGCCCCAGGCCTGGAGCCTGGTGTGGCCATACGGGAAAGGTAGAAGGAGCCAAAACGTGTAGAGAGCCATCATTGTGTGCACCGGCAAGGCCGAGGAGAAGGCAGCTGATGGCACCAAAATTAAAGACATGCACCATGGCTTTACCCCCCAGGGGGCACTGGGCGAGGTGTGCGGAGGTGCTTGGTGGTCGCTGCTGAGGACAAACATGGCCCCAGAGAGCCCACAGCAGAGAATGGGCAGACCCAGGGGTCAGCGGTGCTGAGCTCGGAGCTACCCACAGGATGTCTGCACACAGGGACGTGCAGCATCATGGCCTTCCCCAAAAGCCAGCCAGGAGTCTGAGGCATGGCAAACCCTCCTCACCACCCAGCAGCACGGAGATGTGGGTTTGCTTTGTGCTGTGCCCTCCACTGGACCAAGATATGCTGAAGATGCAGCTCCCAGCAGCTGTGGGTGGGGCCTTACTTGGAAATGGAGTTGCTCTGGCCTATGATCCAGTAAAGCCAAGGTCACCAGGGCACCAACCTGGCACCATTGTTTCCCTGTAAGAAGGGGCAAGTGATGTCATGTAAAGACAGAGCCCCACACAGGGGACAGCCATACAAGGAGGGGGGATCAGGGTGGCACATCTAGAAGCCAAGGGGCCTCAAGGATGGCTCCAGCCACCAGAAGCCAGAAGAGGCCAGGGAGAGTGTGCCCAGGGTCCCCCAAGCCTCCAGATGCAAAGGGGTAAACTCCTCCCATAAGCGCTCAGTGTGGGATCCTGCACCACAGCAGTTGCAGGACTCACTCAGTGGACACTACTGCCCCTGTCCTAGGAAAGAGCAGGGAGCTCAGAGAGGCAGCGACGCCAGCCAGTTTTCACAGAGCTGCTCGCTCCTCAGCTTGGCCTCTGCTGGCGCCTTCTCAAGTCACAACATGAGCATCTGCAGTTCAGAGCTCGGCTTTCCTTTCCCTGTAGCGACCAAGGAGGACCCATTTATGTAGGTGGGGAAAGCCCTCCAGGGGGCCATGTGGGGCCTGACAAGCTGCAGGTCCCTGGCAGACACAGAGGAACGTGGAGGACTCTGTTGCACTGACCCGGACTGGACACTGTCAGCCTCTGCGTTCTGAGCTTGCAGCTGTGGCTCCTCCCTTGGACAGATGTCCTGACTCCCTTTCCTGCATGTTCAAGTCTCTCCCCCCCCAAGGACACACCCATCTGATTCCCATCTGATTCCGAGGGGCAGCTCAGAAGGTGTCTGGAGGCTGCAGGATGCCCCCCCCCCCGTTCCCATCTCGATCTACAGACACTTGGGGAGCCAGAGCAGTGGGCATGCTCAGCGTCACCCATGAGTAGGATTCTCAGGGAACAGAGTCTGGAATGAGGACGTGTCTGATGGTGCAAGGACAGAAAGCCCAAAACTGGGGTACACTAACTCAGGGGCTCCCCAGAACACAGGGTAGAGGGGAGCCAGGGTGGCAGATGCAGGAGGATCAGGGGCTCCCGGCCTGTGTCAGGTGCACACCTGCATGTGCAAGTGCTGTGGATGGGGAGCCTGCCATCACCCCATCCCCCCATCCCCCTTTGATCAAAGGACCTCTGATCAAAGCCAGGTCCTTCATGTCACCTACACTCTCCCAAGCTGACCCACTCAGCCTGTGGACATCACTCCACCAGCATCCATGCCAAGAAATCCTCCTCCCATAAACACAAGGTACTCGAGAAAGCACAGGTGACCCACAGCCAAGTGGTCAGCAAAGCCTCTGTGAATAGAGGTGATGGGGAAATGCTGGCAGCTCCCAGGCTCAAACGCAAAAGTGGGGTGCTTTGAAGGCTGAAGATGCCGAGTCCCTCATGATGGGGTAGGCAGTTCGGGGGGGGGATGTTCTGGGATGGCGTCCACTCGGCAGGGAAGGTGAATTCAAGCTGCACGAGTGAATAGGAAGCCTCTGTTGTGCATTTAGGTTTTGCAGGTTCAGGTCAGGGCACCAGCCATCTTGCTCACGGCTGCACCTTGCTCCCCCTGGTGGTCAGATGTAGGTACTGCCACCTTCCAATGAAGCAATTTTCATCCCGGTGGGGA
>PVKA01022429.1:0-37133 GCA_004027165.1 Ctenomys sociabilis
ACTGTCAGAAGTGACGGTCATTTACTTGTCATTCCAGCATTTATCTTATGTTTTATTCTTAGTATTACTTTACTATCAAGAAAACTTTTTCTTAGTTTAATTATTCTGAAACATTTATTTTTAATTAATATTTGATTTTCTGAATATTGCTTAATCTTAATTTTTGTTTTAAGATTTATACTATATCTTTGAATTACAACTTATCTAGAAGAAATCACATGATATCTTCTCCTAGTTTTAGAAACTTTAAAAAGTATATTTCTATTTTCTGTTGATTTTATATTATTCTTCCTTGTCCTTTATACACACACATATATATGAAAAAAAAATACGTGCATAACCCAACATAAGATTGGTACTGTTTCATAGAAATCTTCAACGACCTTTTAAATAAGGGTTCACCTAATATATATTACATTATCCTGCATAACTATCACTTTGAGAGCTCTTTATTCTTCATCCAGGAGCATACTGCCTGCTACTTCTCTTGCCTTTTAAATTATGCTCTTTGTTATTTCCTATATGCTACACCTAGAGGTATTAAAATATTTCAAGTTTGTATAACTAGAAAATATTTTTAGTTTTCAAAGGTATGTTTGCTAAGTACAAAATTCAAAGAGGATAGATCTTTTTTTTTCTTTCAGTTCTTTAATTAGTCTAGTTTCTTACACACTTGGTCTTTTCTTTCTTTCTAATGTGGAATAAGATGCTATTTCATTTTGTTCTTCCATAGCTAATATTTTTTTATGTATATGTTTTAACCATTCTTTTCTTTATAATAAGTTTTGGACAATTTCATTTTTGTGTATTTTGGTATGACTTTATTTACATTTCTTGTGCAAAAGGTTCATTTTTCTTGGAAATGTGGTATGATAAGTTGAACTAAATTCAGAAATTTTAAATCTTTAAATGCTTATCGCCTACTCCTTATAATTGTAATTATATGAATATATATAAAAAAAGGAGCAATTAATGCTTAAAATTTTTGTTTTTGCTCTGATTTTTTTCCTCTTGAATTTCTTGAAACTTATTGTTTTTTTAAAACAAAAGTTGTATGTTTATATCTGGTAATCTGAAAAACTAATTTGCACACAGCATCATGTAATACAGCAACCATTGTTGGATTCCTATTACTTTGTTTAGTGAAATCTTGTATCATGTATAATGCTGTTTTCTTTGATCACTATTTTGTATTCTTTAAAAATAATAATAAAAAGTACAAACAACAAAAAAAACAATTAGTACAGGTTTAGAGATCAGAGAGGTAAGATCAGTATTACAGATTTGGAGGTGGTGCTTCTAATTTAAAGCCAATGGGACCATACTTCAGGAGAGTTTGTAAAAAGAAAAGTCTAGGATTGAGTCCTGGTGCAAGGGTTGAGAAGGAAGGCCAGAGCTGGGAGGAAACCTGACAGTGGGCGGTCTCAGAGGAGAACAAAGGCTTGGCACTTTAGAATAAAGATGGGGTTTTAAAAGTCACTTGTGATGCTAACAAGAGCACTTTCTGGGCTGCAAGTAGGACTGGAGTGACTGAAGGTGAGGATGGAACATAAGATACTGAGAAAGTAGCTAAGGACAACCTCTGAGAGCTAACAGAGCAAGGAAACTGGTGGCAACAACAAAGTGAACAAGTTATAACAGCTTCCCTCTGTGCTAGGAACTACCTAATTCTGTTTTATCACAATGACATTCAACAAATTCTCTCTGGCAGCCTTAAATATTGAAAAAGGGCTGGAAATTGCCTGCTGTTCAAATGCATGTTCATGCCCACCTTGCCTTTTTTGAAGTCAATGCTTTATTTTCATTCAGTTTTCTTCCACCACTTTCTGTATCAAAATATACAAAAATTTTAGTGAGTTACTTCTATGTATTTAACACATAACATCCACTATCTAGCAATTAGCGAGAAGTTCATGCTTTGCTTACCAATACAATACCCTGTGTCTCTAAATTTTTTATTTTTATTTATTTATTTCTTTGGTGGAACCGGGGATTGAACTCAGGCCCTTGCGCTTGCCAGGGAAGTGCTTATTCCACTGAGCCATCTCCCTGGCCCCTAAATGTTTTAAATTTTCATTTAATAGCCAAGTTTTTAAGGTACTACTTAAAAACATTTATTAGGGGAATGAGAATCTTTACAAAATGCAATCATTTTATTTCTCATATTCAAATTCAGTACCTTAAGAATGGGTATTTTCTCTACTATAAAGTCTAGAAGCCTTTACCTTGGTGTTATAGTCCTTGATTATAAGAACACAATTCTTTTTCTTCCTGTAGAAAACATCCTGTAGTCTCTCTATGTATTTAATGTTAATGAAGGTAAAAACAGTTTAGAGTTGCCCAAAAACATAAAAGTCAGGTGAGGAGGGCTGGGGATAGAGCTCTGAGGCACAGCGCCTGCTGGCAAGCACGGGGTTGTAAGTTTCATTCCCGGTACCAAAAACAAACAAAAAAAAAATCAGGTGGAGGGGGATATTAAATTATTAAGCACAAAGTCATTTACTATACATCACTTGACATTCATTCATTCATTTTGTTATCTCCTGCCTACTGTATTAGGGACCCATGCACATACCTGAGAGAACTAAGCAGAAATATTAAATCATTGGAGGATCAAGTGTTTCTTAGTGTTTAATATATGAAGTACATAGAACACATAACTGCATTTTACAAAAATGTAAAAGCTAGAACAGTATTTTCACTAAGTGTCTGATTCAATTTCTATTTACTAAGAGAAAAAAATACCTGTGGTATTTCTTGCACCATCTTTCCATGTGTCCGGTGTAATAACGGTACCTAGTTTCTTTTCACCTGTTATAACAAGACAGCAAAAAGGGAGGTACCATTTATTAATAAATATACTACTTAATTCGTGAGGTTCACTGCAATATTAATCATATTGTAGTAGCAGCTTGTTAATGCTGAACTGACACTCGGGATATTAAATATGGCCCAATGGACAAAGAAGCTTCAGTATGATTTGGAGAATAAGATGCTTTACAATACGCTTGCCCTGTTAAGATTTTAAACAAATTTGATAAAACTGTTCATTCCATAAACATTTACTAAGCATTTATAACAATATAAACTACGACCTGAAGTCTTAAGAAAAATGAAACATCAGAAAAATATTTGAGGGAGATTACACATAAATTCATTAATTTCTCTAAAAAATAGTTCATAATTTGTGCTCTATAGGTGGATCTTAGGAGATATTTGAAAGTGGGTGTACATGAGTGTGTGTGTGTATGCTTTTTAGGTGATTGGTATGGATGTGTTGAAGCTTCCAAGACAAATAGATTCAGAGGAATAAAGTTAGACCCAACAAAAATTCCTGATCTTGGTGATCAGGAAACCACTAATGTTCTGGAAGTGACAAACATAACCAAGTCTTTAAAACAATTTATGATGCAAGGAGAAGGAGAACTAACATAGTGGCCTCAGACTGCAGCTTTATGCCTGAATGACACCTCGGCTTATTTACAGGAGCAATGGAATGAGACGACAGGTTGGAGATGAAAAATGATTAAAGGTCAGATTTCCAGAAGAGCAGAGAAGTAAAAAGTAGAAGAGGCTAAGGTCATGAAGGATACCATCATTTTCCAGAACCAAATATATGTATTTTAATACCATACTGAATTTTAGGTACTCAAATTTTTATGTATCTTGGGACTTCCCTCAATTTCCCTTGGAACAAAGTAATAATATAAAAAGAATTACAATTATAATATAAAAAGAATTACAAACATAAAGGCAGAATTCTAGCCTTCTAAAGTTAAAACGTACAGACTTGTTAAAAAAAAATTTTTACAAATTTACATGTATAACCTAAAAGACATCAGGGAAGTGTACAATCTACAGACATTTACACTACATTCAAAGAAACATACAAAACCCGAGATAACTGCTTACGAATAAAGTTAAGGGATGTCAACAGACAAAAAGCATAACGTGTCTTTTGAGGGGTGAAAATGTTCCAAAACTGACTGTGGCCATGGCTGTACAACACATGTAAAGTTTTCAAAACCCATGGAACAATACTGAATGAACTGCATGGTGTATGAATTGAGCGAACTGTATGGCGTATGAACTAAACTCACTAGTTTCTTAACACTTAAGACAACTACGAAACCTGGGCATGGTGGCGCAGGCCTGTAATCCCAGCACTCGGGAGGCTGAGGCAGGAGGATTGTTGTGAGTTCGAGACCAGCCTGAGCTACAAAGTGAGCTTAAGGCCAGCCTGATCTGCATAGTGAGACCCTGTCTCAAAAAGACAAAAAAAAAAAAAAAAAAAAAAAAAAAAAAAAAAAAAAAAAAAAAAAAAAAAAAAAAGACAACTATGGAATATGGCATATAACCTACAAGGAGGGAGGCATTAGTTGTACTCTTCTCAACACAGAATGGCGCAGAGTTTAAGCCAAAGGTCATATATTGGGGGAGGTTATGACATAAATAATTAGTTTTCAAATGTACACTGTGGCTCTTTTATACTAGACATTAAATTAAATTCATTTAAATTTCAGAGAACCCCATGAATTATATATTATTCTCATGTTTCAGATGACAAAATAGGGGCCAAGAAATACTAAGTAGCTTGTTCATACAAATTTTTTTTACCTAACGTAAGAATTCTGATTAAATCCATGGGTGTTTGTGTTCAACGTCTTATCTGTGAAAGGGTTATAAGCAAAATATGCTTGAGGGCCGGGGAGATTGCTTTGCAGCTTAAGCGCCTGCTTGGTAAGCACAAGGTCCTGAGTTCCATGCCTGGTACCAAAATCAAACCAGACCAAAACAAAAACAACAAAATGCATCACATTCACTTGGCAATGGTACTAGTCAGATATGTTTGGCTGGAGAAAAAGGACTAGAAGATAGCATTTGGGAAGTTGAGCCAGGATGATCTCTGCGAGTTCAAGACCAGCCTGTGGGCTACAAAAGTGAGCACAAGGCCAGCTAGAATTGCATAGTGAGACCCTGTCTTAAAAAAATAAAAAACAAACAAACAAAAAACAATTTTTTAGAAATCTCGGGAGTTTGCATTAGACTTACTGGGTGCTAACCAGATAGAGGAAAGACTGTTCTAAAAGTCTGGAACGCCTAAAGAGGCTTTCCAAGACGGGGAAACTTTCCCATACCCCTTACCCAGTGCTATAGGCATTCATGCCAAGAGTTTACAAGCCATTAGATGCGACGGTGACAGCGCTGCCAGATAACATACAGGATGCCCACCTAAATTTAAACTTCGGAAACAAAGACTGTTAAATCAAGCAGCACTAAACATTTTATAGGACGAGGTATTTATACGGTAGTAAGTTGGAGCAAACAAAGCCAAGACTTAAATACTGCATGGAACACTCATAGGAGTTGAAAAATTATCAGTTATTCATTTGAAATTAAAATTCGACTGGGCGTCCAGATTTTTTATTAATTTTATATCTGGCAACTCTAGAGGGTAACAAAATGATTTCGAGAATTCCTTTGAAGCCTGAGTGAGCCAGTTAAAAGGCTCCTGTAGGTCAGATCTGGAGCTAGGGAGAGGCCACAGAAATGGGCCACGAGGTACAGAACCGAGACCATTCTGAACACAAAACACCTCCGCACGGTCACTGGGGAGAACGATCGTCGGGCAAAGCAGGACAAGGGCAGGAAGCAGAGAACTGAAGGGTCAAGTTCCCAGTACGATCTAGTTAAGCGCTCCCAGTCTCCACCCACAGAAACAACCATTTAAACTCACATTTTTCGCACACCATCCTCGCGCCCACTCGTCCCTCAGCCGCTGAAGCTCCGGTAGCTTGAAAACACCAACACAGAAGGCAAACAGGGTTCCTCTTCCGGCTACGTCAGCCCACTTCCGGTCTCTGAGTTCTGTTCCCGCCTATCTCACACCTGAGAGCCGCGGAGGACAGAATGCGGCTGGTAGGCGGGGCTGCCTTGCCGACCTGCCCTCCCCCTTCTGGGATTGGTTGTACGGCAGTGGGTCCCCGCCCCCAGAGCCTGCGCCTGCGCGAAGACCAAGGCAGCCCGGCGCACCTGATGGTGGGAGGCTGCTCTCCTCCTTCCCTTCTGCGGGCGGGAGACTTAGGTAAGCCCGGCTGGAAACCCCTAGCGCGCCGGGCTCGCCTGGGTGGGTGCGAGCCAGCCCGCCGACTGCCGGGGGACCGCGAGCCTTCGCGCTTCGGTTGGACCGTGTCCTGCGGCCGCTGGCGCGCCGCTTCTCGGGCGTGACCCCGGGGCTGCCCTGGAGGAGCCTCCCTGGAGCTTGAGCTCCGCTCTCCGGCTCCCAGGTCCCCGTGTCCCCAAATCGTGTGCTCGTGACCGAGCTCCTCTGATGACTCCTCTTCGCCTGCCAGCTGAGCCTGAGGCTGGGGAAGGGTCCCGAGCGACCCCGAGGGCCAGCTTGGGTCGCGGCGCTGGCGGGTGACAGCCGCTCTGGGGCGGGCGGGCTCGGGCGGTGCTAGCCTCGAGGACCGGCGTACGCTTCGACCGCATCGTGCAGCGAGCCTTCGACTTGGGGGCCCATCCCTGCGTCGGGCTCAGGTCTGCCGACGGCACCTAGAAATCCCTAAGCCTCCTGGCCCGACCTGAAATGGGAGTGTGGAAGCTGAAACTTTTCTTGGTACTTTTTTACGTCTGTGCACCTCCTGACCGTGGGAGGCTATCCACCTTCTCGTTAAAGAGGCCAGACTTTGAAAGGCGTTTGACGCGTGGGGCCAGGGGCGTGTCCCCTAACTCGTTCATCTAGTTTCCTTATCGGTAAATTGTGTTCTTTGAAAAATGATGGTTTGAGCCGGGGGTGAGGGCGCACGGGAGGCTGAGGCAGAAGGATAGCCAGGAGTTCAAGGCCAGCCTGAACTGCAAGGCGAGACCCTGTCGAAAGGAAAAGATGATGGAGTGAATTAAATGAAGGCAACGCGCATATTCACCCTTTTTTTTTCACTGACCTGGCTCCTCCCCCAACTCTGTGTGTGAATTATTGCCCTACAGTGTAACATTAACTATTTTCTAAAGTCATAAACTTATCAGTCAGTACAATGGATAAGCTTTCTGTTAGGTAATTTAAATATCATATATGTAGTTTAGAGACAGTTTTTTTCTCCTTCCACTCATGTTCTACTTTGGATGGGAATTTATAGTACCTACAACAGACGATCTCATTTTGGTTATTTCTGGAACATTGGGAACCCTTAGTTTAACATAATGGGTAACTCCATTGTCCTAATCTCCATTTGATTATTAAGTTTGTTCTTGTATTTTGGGGAGAATGTAAACTGTGACGTTGGGAAGAAAGACAACCAACAATTTAGCCAAAATATACCCCTAAAACGTATAGGTTTCCACGTGGGTTAAATGCATTGCAATTGATTTCCACTCCATGATTTTGACCAAAAGAAAAGGAAAATGAACTGTTTAATTATTCCTAATGCATGACTGTAACTGTAGAAAGTAGTTACACATGTTTAATAAATTACTCATTTTTTTTTCCTTTTTAGGTTCTGAGCTATTTGTAACATACTAGTGTACCAGGTTGTTTTGAAACGTACATTTACTATTGAAAATATACTAGCTAATAGCTTAGTTTTAGAAATTTAAGTACTTAGGACAATGGGAAAATCATTTTTAATGTGTTTTTTTGTTTTTCTTTAGACAGCCAACCACAAAAACAACATGAAAGAAACTGATATCAAGACACTACTGTATGCTCATTTTCTATGCATATTTTCAGTGATTCTAAGTGTCTTTCTTCCATCATTCTTCCTGGAGAATTTCTCAATATTGGACACACACTTGACATGGTTGTGTATCTGTTCTCTTTGTGTAACTTCAGTCAATCTTGTATTATATTTAGTACCAAAGCCAAATGCATCTTCTAAAAGAAGTTCATTATCGCATAAGGTGAGGATTACTTCTTAAAACCAATTTTTGGGTGGAGATAGAGGTATTAGTCATGTCCTCTGGTTATTTATAGTGTGTAAAGGGTATGTGATTTTTTTTTTTTTTCAAATCAATGGGCCTTACTAGCTAGCAATTAGCACACAGTGTTTAATAGAGCCTTGCTGTGCATTAATATTCTGAAATTATAATTTTTCCTATGGATAGTATAATAATGTAAATCCTGTACAATCATTGTTTAATTGATGATAAGTACCAGTGACCATCTATCTCTAAGCCTTATTTTGGAAGACATAGCAGCTTATTTTATTTTTGCACTTCTGAGTTTTTCAGAAATTGCAAAGTCAGTCACTGTGGTAACCTATTTTAAACATGGCCTTCCTAACTAGGGAAGTAAAACTTCCCAGCTATTAGAATCAGTTTATGGAACATTCACTGTACTATAACACTTGACTATTATTTTGAATTAAAAAGTTATATTCTATATTATGTGTAACGTCTCTGTTATTGCTTTGTACTTTAAAAAGCTTAACATATGTTTTATAATTTTATCTTAAGACCCAAATCTACTAAGGCCCACACATGAGCCTATTAATAGATATTCACATCTTTTTTTTTTTTTTAAATATGGTTCACACAGTAAAGTGAATGTGATTTGGAAAATTTTTGAGATTTTGCTTTTCCATTGTAATTTCCCAGGAGTTTAAAATGAAAAAAATTTTCCATTATTTTCTGCAGACATTTCATGATAGGATTTCATTGTATCTTAATATTAGCAATAAATATGTCACAAATGTTGATTAATGAAATGACTCAATAACTTAGAAAGGAAAATCTTTTCATTCTCTTGTTGGTTAGGTCAGTAGAATACTGGCATGGGTGAATTTGCCTTTTAGGCTTTTTTACAATCTAGTGAGAGCTGTGTGTGGCTGGCCTTTGTGCTTGGTCTCCTGTGTGACTGGAGGACTGTGACAAAAGGCTGTCATTTGTAGATGAAATGAAAGAATGTATTGGCCTTTAGGCATTCTCTCCAGGCTTCAAATGATTGCTTTTCTTCTAGGTAACCAGGCTTTTGAAATGCTGTATCTACTTTCTTGTGTCTTGTTTCACCTTCCATGTGATTTTTGTTCTGTATGGAGCACCACTCATTGAGTAAGTTTGAAACTTTTACTTTTTTATATTTTAAAATACTCATTTACTAAATAACCTGCTAAATCTGTTGGCAATTAGGGAAAAACCATGCTAGGTTTAATTAATGGGTCAGAATAGGATAGCAGTATCATCACTATTCTTTAGCATTGTTATCTTTTTTTTTAAACTGTAGAATAATTTAACTTATTAAATGCTTCTGTTACCTGTCATTCTGCTAAGCAGCTGTCTGCTGGGAAGAGGAAGGGAAGATGAGAAACTGTATTAGATTAGGAAGTGTGAGGCTTTAGAACCTCTGAGGGCACTTACTGTCCCATGAGTTGTTTATGGGTATGTCTTCCTGAATGTGATTCTGAAGTGAATGTGATCCTAAGGAGAGTCTGTAGGGCTTGTATGCAAGTAGTTGAGGTGTTTATAGCGAAAATTTAACTCAACACGTTTAAAGTCTGACCAACTTAAAATTAGTGGAGGGGGCTTGTGAGTCAGCTCTGTTGTTTAAAGCACCTGCTTGGGCAAACTCAGTCAGTCGCTGGGGACCATGGTTGGATCCCCAGCTCTGCGTGTTACTCCAGATTCACCCTTAAGTCAGTCTGAGCCAGCCAAAAGATAAAATAAAATGAAATAAAAAATTCTTCTCAAATTTTGGGACCAGGGAAATAGCTCAGTAGAATAAGAGCTTGCACCAGTACCACAAAAATAAAAAATAAAATAAAAACAAATAAAATAAAATTAGTGGAAACTAAATCTGTATTTGTTTTGTAATTATTTATTATAGTTAGGGAAACTTATAGTTTAGTGTATTATTGTAGTGATCGTGGTAAAATGAGTATGAAATGTGTATGTATAGAGAGAGGATTAGGTATACAGTTAGATTATGCATATTTATGTATAATTGTATTTATGTATATTACACTAACAGGTTATCCTTTTCTAGACAGAGAGGACAAGACATTTGCTGTGGAAAATAATAGTCAATCTAATCCATTTTGAGTAAGACAAATGAAAAAACAATAGTTCTCAGCTCGCGCTCGCTTGCCCGCTCACTTGCGTTCAGTAGGGCCGGTGTTGCCTTGCCCGCTGCCTTGGCTTTCTGAATAACTGGCGTTTTAGGCTGAGCCTGTGCCACTGTCCTGGCAGCATCAACAGTTTCCAAATGCACATTCTCAGGCCCCAACCAGAAATTCGAGGGGATGACTTTCAGTCTTTTGTTTAGGCTCCCCAGGTAGTTCTAAAATCAGTTAAAAGTTGAACCACCAGTGGTAGAGAAAGTTCCAGAGACTTTTTTAGCTAACCAGGTATTGAACTCAAGCCCTTGCACTTGGTAGAGAAGTGCTTATTCTATTGAGCCATCTCCCTGCTGCCACCCCCTCACCCCAGAGACTTTTTAAAAAGTTCATTAGGGGGCCCGGGAGATGGCTCTTTCCTGGCAAGAGCAAGGGTCTGAGTTCAATCCTTGGTTCTACAATAAATGACTGACTGACTGACTGACTGACTGACTGACTGACTGAATGAATGAATGAATGAATATAAAAAATAGAAAGTTCATTAGGGTTAAGTTTTCTGCAATGGAAGTCTTAGTACCTTAGGATTTTTTAACATTTTTGAAATTGATCATTACTAGATATTTAAAAGCTACATTGGCTTTTAAAACTTGTATTTCAGTAGTAAAATTATTTATAATCATTTTTGTGGGATGCATATAATCTTTTAAAGTAAAGGATAAAAAATATTTTTATAGTAAAGCATGTGTGTGGATTGGGGAGATAGCTCAGCAGCATAAGTGCCTGCCTGGCAAGTGTAAGGTCCTGAGTTCCATCCCTAGTAACTAAATAAGTAAAATGTGTGTGTACCTTAACATGTTTTTAAAAATTAATAAAGTTTTTTCTTTGTAGGTTGGTGTTGGAAACATTTCTATTTGCAGTTATTTTATCTACTTTTACTACTGTACCTTGTTTATGTTTGTTAGGACCAAACCTCAAAGCCTGGCTAAGGGTTTTCAGTAAAAATGGGTAAGTTTTACTTTTATATTTTATTGATATTGCTCAGTTATAGTTCTCAAAGATGTCAGAAGGAGTTAGCATTTGTGATGAATGGAGATAAGGGATGGACAGCTTGGGAGGGACTTATACAGAAAGCAAAATTAGCTCTCCTCTTTGCTGTGATAGAATTCTTCTTAGCCTTTTGTTTGAAAAAGAAAAGTTTCTACTACCAAAATAAAGCTTTGAAAACTACTGAGATAATTTAGTAACACATTAAAGTGCTATAAATAGAATTGTGGGCTGGGAGATAGCTCAGTAGAATAAGCACTTGCCTGCTAAGTGCAAGGGCCTGAGTTCAATCCTTGGTTCCGCCAAAAAAAAAAGTCACCAAAGTTTGGGGCCCAAGAGATGGTTCAGTGGAATAAGTGCTTCCCTGGCAAATGCAAGGGGATGAAAATTCAATCCCCGTTTCTGCCATAAATAAATAAATAAATAAATAAATAAATAAATAAATAGACTTGCTTTTATCCATTTCATAATGTAGAAATGGGGAGTCCATAATCTTAAAATTGTTGTGTCCAGCAATAATTTCTTACTTAGTCTTTGTCATGATAAGAGATCAGTGCAAGTTGTATGGGATTTCATTTGCTAGCCAGCTATATATTTTCAGTGTAACTAAGTTAAAATTGTAACTTCTTCCGAGGCTTTACAATGATATAGACCAGAAATGGTTGGATTCTAACTAAAAAAAACAGAAAATAACATGGTGCTCATAATTTTGTCCCAGTCATCACTCAACAGTAACAACCTCTTGAGCACTTATTCTGAGTTCTGCATTATGCTGAACTGTGTGTAGAGTCTAAAATATTAGAAAGATTTCTTCCCTTGAAGAGCTCATATATTCCAGGAATAAAAAGGAAATGAACAAACAATAGGAGACTGAAATTGTAGGATTCCAGCAATCTGTGCTGTGCGATGTGATAGGAATAGTGGGGCAGGAAAGAGCAGAACTGGAGAGGAGACTGCTCTGTGACGGACTTGGATCAGAAATGCACAAAATGGGGGCTGGGGAGATGGCTCAGTGGAATAAGCGCTTCCCCGGCAAGTGCAAGGGCCTGAGTTCAATCCCTGGTTCCACAAAAAAAGAAAAAAATGCATGAAACGGGTGTTTGCTGATGATCAGTGACACCATAGAAACTTACATGAACTTGGTAGTTTGTTGAGACTTAGAAGGGAAAAAACATTGACCCCGAGGAGAGGATCATGTTGGGTAGCTTGACTGAAAACTGCTGACTTTTTCCTATAATCCTGTTTGCTTCAGTGGCTGAGACAGTAGCATTGCCAGCCTGAAGGCAGATTGGTCAAATAGCAAGACCTATCTCAAGATAAAAAGGGCTGCTGGTGTAGATCCATGGTGGAGTGTTTGCTAGGATACTTGAGGCCTTAGGTTTGAGCCCTAGGATCTCAAACTGAAAAGGGTAGCTCAGTGTTATATATTTGGTTAAAGCGCATATACATATTAAATATGGCTTTTTGTTTCCTGTGAAAAGACTTGGAAGTTTGCTTTTGGAAGTAGACAGGAAAGCATTTTCTCTTATTAGTCATTCATGAGTTTTAAAGGATGATTGTTGAAAATCTGACCAAAGGTTATCATTAGATACTGGTGGATGTGGCTTGTGATACTCAGTAAACTGAGGTACCTGGGAGGTGTTTTTTTTAAAAGAAGTATTGAAGCTAGTACTATTGGAGCTAGGTGGTGTGTGCCGTAGTCCCAGGGGCTGGGGAGGCTGACATAGGGAACCACCTGAGCCCAGGAGTTTAAGGCTAGCCCAGACAACGTAGGGAGACTATAGGTTTTTTGTTATTTTGGTACTGGGGCTTGAACTCAGTGACGAAGTTTCACACTGACATGTCCCTAGCCCTTTTTATTTTGAGGCAGTGTTTCACAAGTTGGCCAGGGGGACTTGGACTTGCAGTCCCCCCATTATAGCCTAAGTATGGGCCCTGTTTTAAAAAGAAAACACCACCAGTATGGGGATGTAACTCACATACCATCCACATCATTTATTTAAAGTATACAGTATAGTGGGTGTTAGTATATTCACAGATTTATCACCAGAGTCAATTTTAGAATTTACATCACTTCAAAAAGAAATGCTATACCCTTTAGGTCAGTAATGGTGAACGTTTTAGAAATGAGTGTCCAAACCCACAACTCAGAGCGCACTTACATATCACACAGTGCCGGCGTCACAATTAAAGCTGAGTACTAAGGTGTTAATTTAGGAGAAAACATCTCAGGCATGAACATCTTTTGTCTTATAAGAAAGACAAACAACACGTGTGCCATGGGTTCACCACCAGTGGTTTAGGTTATCATTTCCATAGCTACTTCTCCCTCCAATCCTCAAGCAACCACTAATCTTACAGTTTCTATGGCATCGTCTATCTTGGATATTTCATATGTTTGAAATCAGACATTGTGTAGGTTTGTGACTGATTTTCTTTCCCTTACCAAGGTTTTCAAGGTTCTTCATATTAAAGCGTGTGATTCTTTATGGCTCAGTAACATTCCATTGTATGGATATGTGCCATATTTTATCCAGTTATCAGTTCATGCATATCTGGGTTTTTCTTTTTTGGTTATTATGAATAAGTTGCTATAAACATTTATATGCGGATCTTTGTGTAGACATGTTTTTGTTTCTCTTGGGAATAGTTCTAGGCTGAGTCATATGGTAACTCCATTTTAATCCAGACTTTTTCAAAGCGGCTGCACATTGCCTTAACATCATTTAAGAGTTCTTGCCGGGTGTGGTGGCGCAGGCCTGTAATTCCAGCACTCGGGAGGTTGAGGCAGGAGGATTGTTGTGGGTTCAAGACCAGCCTGAGCGACAAAGTGAGCTTAAGGCCAGCCTGAACTGCATAGTGAGACCCTGTCTCAAAAAGACAAAAAGACACACACACACAAAAGAATTCTCACTCCTCTACATCTTCAGCAATACTTTTTATCTGACTTTGGGTTTTCATTCTCCTGGATGTGAAGTTTCATCTTATGTTTTTTATTTGCCCTACCAACTAATGTAAAAAATCTTTTATGTTTTTATTGGCCAGTGTATTTTGATTCATTGGCCATAGGTTTTTGATTCATTTTGTGTGAGTATATGTTTTGAGGTAAGGAAACACCTTCATTCTTTTGCATATGACTTATTTATTCCAATAGCAATTGTGGCTATTTTCCCCATTGAATGGTTTTGGTACCCTTATCAAAAATCAGTTCAGGGCCAGCCAAATAGCTCAATTCATCGGATTAAAGCGCCCCGGGGTTCCATCTGGGCCTGCTTTGCCGACGCCGCCCCCCGCCCCCCAGGTGTGCTGAGACAGCAATTGAGAGGGCAGCGTGGCGGCAGGCCCCGGTAATCCCAGCTCTTGGGAGGCTGTAAACAGGCGGATCACTACAAGTCTGATCTAGTAGTGAGACTCCGAACACCCTGTAGACACTTCCCTAAAACATGAAAAACTAAATCCGTTGATTTTTGAACAGCTGGTTTTATTTGTGGACTCAGTTCTTTTCCATTGACCTGTATGTTATGCCTGTGCCACCCCATTATGACTATGTTAGATGTTTGGTGGGTATACTGTATGTTTTATGTGTTCTAGTGCCATATGATGTAGCTGGGTACAATTTTTGGTTTACAGTTAGTATTTCTCACAGGTGAAATTGTCATATTGTTCCTGTATATATGAAATTGGAACAAGCATGAGACTTCAGAGCAAGCATTACGGTAGGACTGTGTGTCCCAGTTCCTAGTGTTCTGGGTAGGGGCCCAAAAGATGACTCAGTTGTGGTAGTCACTTATTAAATGTTAAAGAGTTAAGTGGTAAAACTCAAGGGAAACAAATTTTTCCAGGTTTCTCATAGTAACTCTTCATGCATTTGACATGTATACATTTCTCTGAGCCTGTTTTAACTCTGTTTCTACTTTTAGGCTGAAATATATCTTACTTTCTTCTGGGGAGGAGTGTGTTTTTACTTGCTTGTGTTTTATATAAGTTGCCATTGGATCTTCTTAGATTTGTTGTCATCTTGTCCTCATACTATTAGGGAGTACTGTCTCATCTCTAACAGAAGTAAAACTGAAAGTTATTGGAAGGAAAATACTGTTTTCTAGCTAGCAGATTGACAAAGGACAGGAAGTTAGAATAATACCATTGTGTGAAGGGCTTGGAGAAGCAAAACCAGCGGGGGTGTTCGGAGTCTGTGAAGGGTGAGCGGGTTCAAACTGTGTAAAAGCAGTTAGGAAGCACCTGTAAACACTGCAGATGCACACCTTTGACCCAGCAGTTCTACCTCTACGGTTTTATTCACTACATACACTCACACTTACCAATATATGAATGCGTAAGATTAGTACTTATCATTAAAAGCCTAAATATCCTTGAGAAAGGGATTTGGTTATGTTACATTTAATCCACACTGTGAAATACTATGCAGCTATAAACATGCACATATTTATTTATTCTATGTAAAAATTTATTTATTTATTTTTGTGGTACCAGGGATTGAACTCAGGACCCTGCGCTTGCCAGGCAGGCGCTTGTTCTACTGAGCTATCTCCCCAGCCCACTATGTAAGATTTTAAAAAGCAATATTTAAAGATGTACATAGGATGCTGCTATTTATGTAGAAAGTGACAGGGAAATAGATACACTGTGTGCATATCTCTGGAAGGGTGCATAAAAAACTGATAGTATTTGTTTGTCTCTGGGGAGGACATGTGAGAAACTAAGACCAGATGTGGAGATTTTTCCACTGGGTCCTCTTGGCTATCTTACTGGATACATCAATGTAACTGACTACCTCATCAAAATGAAAATTATAACAGATTTTTAAATGTTTAATTTTGTACTTCATTATTAAAAATTAGGCCAATATTAAGCTAAAGGCCAAGCATGGAGATGCATGCCTGTAATCCCAACACTTGGGAGCCTGAAGCAAAGGGCTCGAGTCTAAGGTCAGCTTGGGCTAAAAAAGGGATGGGAATGTAGCTCAGCACTCTTTGGATTCTATCTCAGGTCCTATAGGAGAGAAAGAGCTAGATTTCTTTGAAACTACTTACATGACAAAAGATTGTAAATGCTAACCTTGTAAAATGTATGTCATGTAGTCAGGGAACAGTTCAGGGCCAGGGATGTAGCTCAGCAGCACAACACCTGCCCAGCAAGTGCAAGGTCCTGAGTTTGATTCCTAGTACCAGAACAACAACAAAAAAAATCCACCTTAAAGAGAAGAGTTCAGTTGCTAGAGGACAATCCTAATAATCAATTTATAATACAAAATAATTTATTAACATCACACAGCATAAAATAGTGATGATATAAAATAATTTAGTTACTTTTGAAGCATTTTATGACATTTCTCAGCAATCTAGGTGATACCCCCCCCCCTTTTTTTTAGTTGTATTTAGGACAGGGTTGGGAAGTACTCTTACTTTCACCATTTTCTATATGAAGAAACTAGAAAGCTGGCAAGTGATAGCCAGCAACCAATAGAGTTGGACTTGAATGTAGATCGGTGGTGGCAAACCTGCACGCACGTTGTTTTTCTTTTAGGACAGGAGATGTTAATGGTTGAGTTGTTTCTCCTACACTGAAATCCCAGCATTCAGGTTTACTTGCTTTGTTGGCACTAGGTGATAAATGAGTGAGTTTTAGGGTGCAGTTTGGAGACTTGCCATTGCTGATGTAGACCATGCACCATGTCACCTGAAGATTCCGGTAACTGACAGCGACACCACCCCGTGGCCGGGTGATCTTAGATAGGGTCCTCATAGACCTTCATGTGTAATGTAGTTAGAATGAAATTGACATATGTTTTGCAGGGTTATTGTCACAACTGAATAAGATAATGAGCGAAGTCACTGTGTAGTGGGTGCTCAAGAGTTTCTCAAAGGGGTTCACCAGCCAGGAAGCATCTTTTTGTCTGTGACACTTGCGTCCTGCCTGCAGCTGCTCAGCACTTCCCCCGTTCACATTAACAGACCAGGAGTGCAGTGCACAGCCAACCAGAGAACGAGTGATGCTTTTTCTGCTTACTTAGCATGAAGTTTATTTGAATTTTGTCACAAGAGATCTTAAGTCACCATGCCTCTCCCATGCATTAGTGAGAGTTCCACTTTCTTTCTAGTATTTTTACCACACCAAATTTAGTACAGAAAGCATGTCAAATTTTGAGTGACCTAATAAATTAATTGAATAATTTGTTTAACCTTAAATTGGCCTTTGTAAATGTTCACCTTTATGCAGAAATGTAAATTTAAAGATCTAATGTATTTTGACAGTGAAATGTGAAACATTTATTAAAACCCAATTGTCCTAATATGCAGTTAGCATGAGTTACAAGTTTAACCTTGAAGAATTCTACTTAAAAAGCTATACAAAATAGATGAGTAATACATACAGTTTCTTTATTTTTTAATTTTCTGTGTATTTAGTACAGAGTCTACAGGGTCTTACTACTCAGATTGGACTCATAGTGATCCTTCTGTTTTCAGCCTCCCAAGCGCTGGGATTACAGGTGCACATATAGTTTCTTAATAATAATTTAGAACAGATATTAAACTTCTAATTTGAAGTTCTATTAGTTGTATTTAAAATGCCTTAAAGTATTGATTGGAAATTTTGTTTATTTTTTATTTTTATTTTTATTTATTTATTTTTAAACTCAGCTGCATTTATTACCTCTTAGCAGAGTGTGACCTCACTTCCATTCATAGGCCTTGCTCCGAATGATTTTTTGATTGGAAATTTTAGAGGTTTAAATATTATTATATATCCTGTATTTAAATATATAAAATACAATATTTTGTGTTTTGAGCAAATAAAGCTGGTCTTTTTAGTATTACACCATTGAAATATGAACTGGGGGCCCTGGGAGATAGCTCAGTGGAATAAGCTCTTTCCTGGCAAGTGCAAGGCTAAATTCAATCCCCAGTTCCACCAAAAAAAAAAAAAAAAAAAAAAAAAAAAAAAAGGAAAAAAAGAAATATGACCTGGGTATTCAGTGTGAGCGGAGCAGCTGTGAAGTGGCTGCTGTCCTGCTCGCTACTGAATCAGTGTAGATGTTTTGTGCTACTTTAAGTGAATAACCTTATCTATTCATTTTAATATATCTTCAGATTTTTAGAAAGATTAATATTGAACAGTTGATAATCATATAAAGACTGAAAACAAAAACCTTTTTTGCTTGAGAACCTTGTAAGAAAAGATGAATTTAAAATTTTTGAGATTAATATATAATTAAGCAACACTTTTTGAGATTTTTCTGTAAAGAAAATGTAAACTTATTCCAAGGGAACCAAAACAAAAAAATACTATTATAAAGAAACTTGAAAGAAAAGAAAAGAAAGAAAGTCATTTGGTTTCTTAAAATATTCTTCCAGCCTTTTATTGGTATACTTGGTATAGAGTATGCTAAAATTATAGCCGCTTTAATTTGGTTAGTTTGTTGACTTGGTGTTGGGATTATTTTGACTTTCATTCACAGACTTTAGTAAGGGAAGTAATAATCATAGACCTATGCTTTTCACTGAGGTTTTTGGATTTGTTAGTTTTTTTTTTATGCTGTCATTTGAATGTTTGAGTTAGACCTTGATCACTTTTGGTGAACTAAATTGTTTTCTGAATAGAACTATACATAATTCTATGGTAATTTTTACCAGGGAGAAAAGGTCTTTTTTATGGACAAAGTCATTTTGTTTTGAAATAATTTTCATATTTAAGAAGTATTGTGGACATTAAGCGCAAAAAGGTAGTGGATGCATAAAGGCTGATTCATATAAACAATAGGAAGTTAGGGCCAGCTGTGGTGGTGCGTGCCTGTAGCCTCAGCACCTGAGGCTGAGATGGGGGGCTTGCTAAGAAGCTCTGGAGCACCCTGGGCAGCCTCATAAAACCCTTAAAGCAAAACAACCCCCCCCAATAAGGTAACTGATTTATCCTGAATATCACAAGAACTCAATAGCAAAAGGCATTGATTTTAATGTTCTTCTGTAGGGAAGGGAACATTTTGTGTTAGAACTGCATAAAACTTCTCAGCCACTAGGAGGAGTTGTGCAGTGTCTCTTTCAGATGAAAAGACAAATCCATTTGTACAAACACCTCATGGGAGGCTACCCAAAGCCACCTTGGTAAAAAGTAAGCCACAGGTGTTTGCTTACTTTTAACTGTGTGCAGGTACCGGCGGAAGCATCTAGCATATACAATGCCCTCAGAATGGCCTGTCTCAGTTATATGTATACAGTACGTTTTAATGAAGTCAAATAATTTGGACCTCATTGTCATAAAGATTGATCTATAACATTATTTTAGTTACTTAAGTTTATTCACAGAACAGTAGGCTATTTATTGTGTTCAGCCTATGTGTATATTCTGTAATCATGATGATAAGATTAGCGAATAACTATTTTATTATTTCTTTTGTATTTTAGCATAGGGTTTACAGGGTCTCGCTGCATAGATCAGACTCATAGTGGTTCTCCTGTTTGCAGCCTCCCAAGTGGTGAGATTACAGGCACAGGTCACCACGCCCAGTGGTGACTACTGCCGTCTCAGTGGCACCCGGGGGCGGGGCCAGCAGGGCATGTAGTGCCAGTAATTGAACCCCAGTCCCTGCACTTGCCTAAGCAGGCCTGTAGTCCCCTGAGCTATCTCGCTAGCCCTGTTACCAGATTTTAATGGCTATTAAAAATGTTATGAACCGCTTTGTTCTATATAATATTACATATTTGTGCAAGGACTTCTGTCAGCTAGATTCCTGGAGTAGAGTTTAGAGATTAAAAGAAGTTGATAGATGCTTTCAAACTAAGGTTCTGATCAGAAGAATGTGTAAACACCCAGTAAGCCCTGTGAGGTGAGTGCTGGTCTGATGACTTATCATCAAGCTTATTTATTTGTTTGTTTTAATCTTCTGAGACATGGTGTCCTCACCCTGTGGCCCAGGCTGCCTCTAGCTCATGGTCCCCACCTGCTGAGATTACAGGCAGTGCCAGCACACTTTCACTTTCTATTAATCAACCTGGGCTGTTTCTGGCTGGGCTCTGCCAAAGGGACAGACTATGTGCCACAAAGCTTCATTTGCCTTCTGCTAGGATTCGTAAGTTTTGGCCATGAAGTTTTAAAAGCTTGCTTCATGGAACCACCATTTATTAAATTTTTGCTGAATATCACTGATTGAATAGCAGAGAGCATTTACTTTGCCCTGCCTTCCCTGCCCCATTCTTTCTATCTGCTGCATGATACAGAAAACTGGACAGAAAATAGCATTCAGTCCTCCAAATACATCTCCAGGATGGGGAAAAGTGGCACCAGTTAAGATGAGAAAACAGCTTCACTTCAAAGAGAATGCATTCGCCATACCTGGGGAAATGGTCTATATTAAATGGGAGCAAGAGGAATACAAGCGCAGAGCAAACCGTAAACAAGGGCGGGGAGGGGGGTACAGGTGGCAGCCGGTCTGGAGAAAGGTGCTGCTGAAGGTGTGAAAGTCACACACTCTGTGCAGCGTACTGTGGGACAATATTATTAAGGTGATCAATAAATTCAGTAAAATAAGAGCAGAGATAGAAAAATGAAAATGAGGAGATGGCCCAATTCGTGAGATGGAGAATCCAGACTTATAGTGATCCTCCTGTTTTCACTGTGACATGACATGGGTTAGAAGCATCAGAATCATTTTAGATCCAGCCACCTCTGGGAAAGCCCTGCCTATGATTGCACAAGGTGTGGCGGGGACATCTAGACACAGGCCATAAGAGCAACAAAAGTTGTACAGTGCAGAAGGAAGAGTGGGAAAATATATCTGTGCCCCTTACATCCTCAGCTATTCTGGCTGTCCCCAGAGGCTGGGTATTTCAGCCTCTTCAGGGACTGCAGATTAAATGAAACTCTACATACTGAGCTATGAATTCCCCACCTCACACCCAGCCTTTCTGTCTGCTTGGCCCAGAGTACTTCTAGCCAGGAATTTGTTGCCTAGATATAATATTAAAATATTTTTAAAAAATTTAAAAATGGTCAGGGCCAGGGAGATGGCTCAGTGGAATAAGTGTTTCCCTGGTAAGCACAAGGGCCTGAGTTCAATCCCCAGTTCTACCAAAAAAATAAAATATTTCTTTTAGGTGGAAATAGTACAGAAGAAAAACGTATAGACCTTGACATTTGAGATCTTCTCATCCAGTCCTAGGCATTCTGAAGCCCACAGGCTGAGTCACATTGCTCATGCACTGTTGTAGTGTTTTATTTTGTTATTGTTTTAAAATAGCTTTACTGAAATGTAACTGCATCCCATAAAATTCACCTGTTTAAAGTGTATAATTCAGTGGTTTTTAGGATAGACACAGTCGCACAGTTACCACCACAATCTTATTTTAGAGCATTTCATCACACCAAAAATAAGTTGTGCCTGCTGTTAGTCATCCCTCTCTTCTGCTCTGCAGGTCAGGCAGCCACTGATCTAATTTCCCTCTGTAGACCTGCCTGTTCCAGGTACTTTGTGATGTTTTAAGTAGGGTGAGGAATGAAGACATTTTGGGACTCTCTCAAATAAAATCCAGAAATGAAAGCAACAGAAATCTCAGTGGAAACAAAGGTACTATAAAGATCAAAAGACAACTAAAATTCACATTTTTAAAATATCCACTAGGGCCAGGGAGATAGTTCAGCAGTCTAAGTGCCTGCTTGGTGAGCTCGAGGACTGGGTTTGATCCCCGGTACCACATGCTGAGCCAGCTACTGAAACTGAGCACGGTGGCACACGCCATAATCCCAGCATGGGGAAGGAAGGGTGAAAGCAAGACCCTGTATAAAATACCTAAATTTAAAAATATATACATGCATATATTCCATTAAATATGAATAGGAAGAAGTCAAAGGTAATATTCGGAGACCAGTAAGGCTCTTGGAAAATAAAAACATAGTACCATTGAAAAAAATTCCACACAAGTAGAAACAAAATTGAAAAAGTTACCTTTTAAAAAAAGTTACAGAAAATGAATTAAATGGTAAGGTAAGCAGAAATTAATTCAAAATAATAGTATTTCTAAGCAAAAATAAGGAAAGCAAAATTTCTATGAAATTTAGGTAGAAAAAGCCTTTAAATAAAAACATATTAAGAATCAAAGGAATTTGAACTATTGATCAAGAGACCCATATATTTCCATGTAAATTGATGAAAAAAGTGGAAGACACAATTTTGTGAAGCATTTCCAGGACCAGATGTGATTATAAATGCTTCCAGAGGGTAGGAAGCTCATGTCACCTGCAGAGGATGGGGAAACAGAAGAAGCAGGGCCTTTAAAATCCAAGGCAAAATTGTTTGCATCAGTTGATGTTATTTTCAGACTTAAAATATCTGTAAAAGTCAATTTATATGTGCCTTTCCTATGGATCCATTGAAGGCAAAAGGAGGGGAGGGCAAGAGGGACCAAGACACAGGCATGGGGAATTCACCAGTCAGGGCGTGGGACGTCCCAGGGCACCCGCATTAGGTGCAATAGGCAGGCCTCCGGGTGCAGGAGGCGGGGCCTCCAAATAGGAAGGACAGGAGCGCAGGAATGGGCATGCAGAGGTGCTGTTGATTCTTGGGATATTTGAAAATGATTTTGTGGTACATACATGAATAGCTGCAGTGGGAGGAAGGTGCAGTTTTTAATAACAGGGACAATTGAAATCTTATTTACTAAGAGAGAAGAAATGTAATTATGGTTTATGTTTTACTGTAATTAGCTTCCCATAATTATAATCATGAAGACGCTGAGGTATCCCACCAAGGGTGGGGCCATTAGCATTGAAGGATGGACGTGTGGAAGGCAGGGTGCTGAATGGAAGGTGCTAAATCTTCTATAGTAAAGAGCAGAAAGCAAGGGCATTTGGGAAAACATAATACTTTGTATGCTTTATACATTTGAAATAAAAAGGAGCAGCAGGAAGAGTTGAGAACATGTTAGGTGAGAAGTCTGGAGTGGGGATAGGAGAGGAGACTTGCCAGTCTTAAGTGCAGCCCTCGTGCATGCTGTTTTGATACTTAAAAATTTTCATTTGAAGCCAACCTGGTAGTCCAGCGGCCTGTAACCCCACACTTGGGAGAGGAAAACAGGAGGATTATGAGTGTGTGACAGCCAGCCTGAGCTGCCTGCCAAGACCTTGTCTCAAGAAAAAACATTTTTAAAAAATTTTTAAAAGGACAGGTTAGAGAATTTTTCTATTTTTAAAAAATAGGTCTTAGTTCCATTTATTTCTACGTTTATTATATGCAAGACCATAAGCACTCTTGGATGCATCAGATAATCAGAATAGAGGTCAACCTCTGAAGTGGCTGCACTTTTTATTTTAATGGACATAAGCTGGCCACAAGTGTGCTAGAACTGAACAGATGAAAACTTGTATTGTGTGTCGTAATTGCACAGACGTGGAGCCTAGAGTCAGATATGTAAGTCTTGGGAAAGCTCTGATCACATAGCTGACGTCTTTTAAAACCTTTCACAGTTCATTTAATAGGACATTTAAGACTTAAACCCTAACCCTAAAGCTGCCACATTGAGAAGCCATTTTGCACGCACTGAGATAGTGAAAGGTAGTGGCCAGCGCTAGCGGGGCGGCTGGAGTCCTCGTGCGCCGCTGGTGGAGCCCTGACGGAGCTCAGGTGCTCTGGACCGTGGTCTGCATGCCGTGGGGCGTGGTCACCAGATGCCCCAGCTGCCCCGCTCCTGGTGTGGTCCCAGCAAGAATGCAAACACACGTCTATCAGAAGCCTGCCCACGAGGGCCTACAGCACCCTTACTTATGCTAACTCACAGAAAATTGGCGCAGACACCTTTCGTTGCAGTTCCATTCACATGACACCCTGAATAGGTAAACCCTAGAGACACCTTCAGCGGTTGCTTAGAGCTGGAGCAGAATGGGGGAGTGAAATGGAGTCACTGATAAGGAGGGAAGAGTTTCTTTTTGGAGTGATGAAAATGTTCTAAGAGTGACAACAGGGCCATCACACAACTGTGCAGATACACTAAAAAAAAAAAAAAAAAAAAAACACTGAATTATATACTTTATATATTTTTTGTGTTTTTGCAGAACCAGGGATTGAACCCAGGCTCTTGCACTTGCCAGGGAAGTGCTTATTTTACTGAGCCATCTCCCTGGCCCCGTATATTTTGAGTGAATTAAAGAGGATTTTTTAGGATAGCCTCTTTATTTTGTTAAATGAAGTGGTTACTTCTAAAAAAGTTCTTAGCATTAGCCCACTTTTCCAGCCTTATTTTCTGTTCTTCCACTTGGACTGAACCAGTATTGCTTATGTCTCTTGTGTACAGTGCAGCTTTTTTCCAGTTTAATACTACCTATCGTTCTAATCCAGCTGAACTCCCTCCTCTTGCATAAAACAGAAAGTGGCTGTCTGAAGACAGCAAAGGCCACTCCCGTACTTTACGCCTTTTGTGTTCAGCATAGAAGAATGTGTATCCTGGCTAATCAACGCTTGCCAGCCATATTCACAAACTGGCATTATTTGTCAACATAGTGAAACAATTACTCTAGAGCAATGGTGGCAAACTTAGCAGGCCAAAACAGGCTGTTTGCTGACCATGAAGCCGAGACCACTGAAAGCTCTGAAAGATTCACTATCCCTGCCCTGGAGAATCCTTAATGCTGCCATAACAATACGATTGTCTTTTTCCATTGAATTGGACTAGATGGTTTTTTTCTCTCCATTACTGAACAGGTTTTTTTTCTTCTGAATTCTAGTTGAAGAAATTGAACTAGCATTTATATTATATAAAACAAAAAGAAGAGTAAAGCCCAGCACATGCATACAGTTTCAGGTACACAGTATAAATGGGTGGCTCTGCCCTCTGGTCAGCCCCAGTTCTTAGTAGAAACATGCTAAGCTTGTCGCCCTGTGTAAGCTAGGCTGTGGGATGGGCAGGTGATAGGTCTGTTCCTGAGCTTAACTTTCGTCATTTGGGATTTCTTTAATTCAGCATGCATTCTGGGTGTAGAATCAGGCAATTCATGATCAGAGAAAGCCATCAAATGTTTTTCCTTTTTGCTAGAAGATGATTGTTTCTTGATTAAGATGATTGTTTTTTGATTAATAACTTCACAGTGGGGTTACTGTCATGTGTAAGTGGCTCAGTGGTAGGACCCCATGTGATGCATTGTGGCAGGCCCTCGGGCTGAGTAGCTCATTCAGACCATGAAGCCCAGACCAAGGATCTGCTAAGAGCATGGTAGCACTATCACTTCCCTTATTTACATTTTTAAGATGTTTACTTAGAAAATAGTAATGGCGGGCAGTCACTGAATTTTTTGAAGTATTTTGCTGTTTTCTGTTACTTCTTTGCCAAATAGCATTTGATTTGTTTAAATGAAATATGCTATAAAAATGACTACTTTAATAAGGATGCCTAAGACTGGGGAGATAGCTCAGTGGAATAAGTGCTTGCCTGGCAGGCACAAATTCTTAAGTTCAGTCCCTGGTACCACCAAAAAAAAAGAAAGAAATGATGCCCTATCATGTAGTGGTGTAGTGGTATACTATTGTAGCTGTATATATTAATATATATGTGTATATAAGTATATGTGAATGTGTAAAATACAAATACATATAAAATATGCATATAGCCTCCAAAACAAACTTGTATGTGTATTTGTACATGCATAAAATATTCCTGAGAGGATATGTAATAACTTGGAAATAACAATTTCTTTCTGAAAAAAGCATCCAGAAATTGATGTTGGGGAAAGAGGAAGATTTAATTGTCACTGCAAATACTCTTGGATTGTTTGACTGTATTATTATGTGTATGTATTACTTTTCCAGTGGAAATAAATTTATATTTCATGCATGGTATATATATCTAAATGTCACCCTAGATGTTAATTTTGAATGAGTAGAAAACATGCACAGTGTTAACTGGTGCCGTTGCTTGTTTGCTTTTCCAGCAAGTCAGCAAATAAACCGCGGCGCTCTGTGCTTGTGTTTTACAGCGCCTCCTCCGTCTGGGAGAGCAGTCTCCAGATCACCGCGGCTTCCAGTTTGGTGGGAGCATGGCTCGGAGCGCTTCCCATTCCACTAGACTGGGAAAGACCCTGGCAGGTGGGTTTCAGCTACTTAAAGCGGTAAAGCACCTGTAGGGATGGCACAGCAAGGCCCGCTGCTTTGGTGTGGCTCAGTCTAGGGAGAACGCCAGTCCTTCTGTGGGTGCAGCTTAGGTGGCTTCGTGTTTTGGGATTCCAGTGATGCGGGCGTCCGCATTGGCCTACATTTATCTTCCAACAATATTTTTTTTACATATTATGAGTGCATAAACAAATTTATTTTGTGAATACATCTAGGGGTTTTTCTTAACTTTTAGTCTGGAAATTACACAAATTTTCTGTTTTTAACTTTTATTTCACTACCCTCTGGTCTTACATTTGTTTTTTCTTTATATGGTGGATGGCAGATTGAATGTTGATCTTGAAATATATTCAAAAAATTTAAAAAATTGATATAGTATCAGAAAAGCTCACAAACCCCAGAGTTTTCATTTCCTGTCACATTCGGATAAAGCCAGGATGGCAGGCGAAGCACTTCGGGGAGTGCTTTTTTCAGCCTCACAGCAGAGCAGGGGGAGGCCACCTTGCTTCTAGGTGATGGACATGCCTTTGTGTGTTTTTTTGCTGTGTGAACCGACAAGCATATTTATTATAAACATACTGCATTTTGTCTGTTTGATTCAATTGTCAAACACTTACTGGGTTTTTATCTTTTTTTAATAACTTTGTAATATACTATTGTATGGTTACTCTGTCATTTAATAAATTATTGCTCATTATTATTTTACTGTAAACGAAATACTGTGATGATAAGCATCTTAGAATCTATAGCTTCATGAATTTTTCAAATTACTTTCCTAGGGTAATCCCTCTTAAACATATGGCATCAAAAAAAATACAGTTTTCTAAGAAAATGATCCACTTACTATGATTCTTTTAAACTATAATATTTATTGATGGAATGATAGAATTAGTATAAAGTTAATAATATCTTATTTAAATAATACCTGTTTCTTTCTCTCTTTGGAGTTCTTAGTATAGATATTATGCGGCTTTTTTTCTTTCACTTTATATTTTCAGCAAGGGTTTTAAATAAGTTTATGTTACTTTAAAAATTCTTTTTTTTGGTGGAACCAGGGATTGAGCTCAGGTCCTTGTGCTTGCCAGCGAAGCATTTATTCCACTGAGCCATCTCCCCAGACTACTTTAAAAATTCTACACAGAACAAGAAATCAGTGTGGCTCATTGTGCTAATAGAATCTACCACAGAAGCAATAAAAAAGATAAAGGCAACATAGCATTTCTTAAAAATGGAGATTTTGCTAGAGAAAAATTTCATGAGAAAATAGTAATGTGCATGCTTCATTATTTAAAATACAGCATGTATTGAGAAGAAATTTTAAGGGCCGTCGAAATAGCTCAGTGGACTAAGCACCTACTTAGGCAAGCACAGGGGCCAGGGTTCAATCCCGGCAGCTGCTAGCTCCCCCCAGATTTGCAGAGCTGGCAAGTCCAGGTATGGTGGCGCATGCCCATAATCCTAGTGCTGGGGAGGCTGAAAATGGGACGATCACTAAGTTTGAGCTGCATAGTGAGACCCTGCACAATAAATGAATGAATAAATAAATAAAACATTTATTTTAGTTCCCTAATTATAAAATACAGACTTGGTATGTTTGTGGTAAAGCAAGTTTTTCTGGATTGCAATCTGTTTCTATTCCAAGAAATAGTGACTGGTTAAGTAGTTATACTTTCTTTAAATACATGTGCACATAGAGAACTGCAGAAAAAGAAAGTTAATGTTCTAACTCATTTTTTTCTACTCTGAGTCTCACATCTGACTTGGTATCACATTTCTGAGACCAAGATTATAGTGATGTGAATTTGTAATGAGAAAGTTTAAGCATTTTTATATTCTTAAAATCATTTCTTAGGGCCGAGAAGATAGCGTGGTGGTCTAAGTGCCTGCTTGGCAAGAACAAGGACCCAGGTTCAATCCCCAGTACTGCATGATGTGCCAGAACCCTGGGCACACCATGCTGACCACTGAAACGGGGTGGTGATGCACTCCTGTAATATCAGAGCTGGGGAGGTCTGAGGCAGGAGGACACTATGAGTCTGAGGTGTGGAGTAAGACCCTGTACCAAATAAATCAATGAAGATTTTTTTAAAAAAAACATTTGTTAATGAAGTGACTGTAAAGGCCCATTCAAAATACGTATCTCTGTGAAAGAGGTTTTTTTCACCTAACATGAATTTTAAGTGCTTGTAAGTAATGTAATGATGAAAAGATACAAGGCATCATTATAGTTGAAGGAAGCCTTCACTTTCCAGAAGGTAGTAAGGAGGGTTGGGTTTTTAATTTTTTTTGTATTTTAGGGAAGGATCTACAGGGTCTCACTACTATATTGGACTCACAGTGATTCACCTGTTTGCAGCCTCCCAAGAGCTGGGATTACAGGCACACCATCAAGCCCAGTCTCAGTTACTGTCTCAGACTGCTCCAGGGGCAGGGCCAGCATGGCAGGCCTGGGGACTGAACCCCTGACCCCTATGCCTGGTTGTAGGTACCTTAATCCACTGAGCTATTTGGCTGGCCCACAAGGAGGGTTTAAAGAGAACGCAATAGAGGGACCACTAGTACATATTTGTTTTGCTTAGTATTTGCAATTCATCTTACCTTCTTCATTGGACTGCAGAAAATTATAATTTGGTTCTTTACCTACACAATTAGTAACTAATCAGTAAGTGTGCATGCAGAGCACTTACTCTTGTAGGCGTAACAGACACTTAAAATCACCTAGGACTGAAATTATTTCATAACAATAAAACTTGGTTTCAGATTCTGATTTAGATTCAGATGTAATATACCTTAAGTATTAAAACAGGTAACTGAGCTTTTCATCCAGAAAATATCTTAAGTCTATAAAAAGTGGGCTGTGAGCCCTGGGAGACAGCTCAGTACAATAAGCACTTGCCTGGCAAGCATAGGGTCCTGAGTTCATTCCCCAGTACCGCAAAAAAAAAAAAAGAAAGTGGGCTGGGATTTCATGTTATAAAAATTTTGAGGGAGGCGAAGAATGTTGGTTATTCTGAGCTAAGGAAATTGACCATGAGGTTTTGTTTTAACTTGTTATTATTGTTACTACTATTACTATTATTATTATGTTGGAGACAGGGTAATGCTATGTAGTTCAGCTGGCCTTGAACTGTGTAGCTCATGCTGGCTTTAGACTTGCAGCAGTCCTCCTGCCTTAGCCTCCCAAGTGCTAAGCTTGCAGGCATGCACTACCATGCCCATCCATCCACCCATGAGGTTTTAAAACCCAGGTTTTATTAATTAGGTAGGCAGTTAACATAGTGATTATCTGGCATCAGATTACTTGGATTTAAATCCTGGCTCTTTGCCACTCGCCAGTAAGGATTAAATGCTAAAATCCTTCTAAAATACTTAGTGTGTGATGCATAGTTACTGCTTAATGTTATAGGCATTTATGAACTGTAAAAGTAGTTTAATAACTGTCCTTTTAGCATTCAGAAAACAAATCCCAGCATTTATTGAGTCCTCGTATCTGCTGTCTGAGTTCATCTCGCTCTCCCCAGCAGACCTGCACTTGGTAGAGTGGTGTATTAGCACATCACTGAAGCTACTTGGCGTATTTGGGTTTCATATAATTTTCAGTCCTGACATTTCAAGTGGCAGTTGAAAGAACATGGCCACATTTGTAGATCTCTCTGTGGATCGGGCCTGGGGCTTGGCACTGTAGAAGTAATTTAATCCTGACAGCTGGAGTGCAAGTTTAGTTTTTGGCCCCATTTTTACACACCAGAACAGTGCTGGGAGCCTTTTAGTTTTCAGTGATGTGAACAGCCCATGCAGCCCGTGCGCTCTAGGTTCACCACCACCGCAATAGGAAGTCCGGGTGTGGACGGGAAGGACTTACATCTGTTTTGTTTTTGTGGTACTGGGGATGGACTATGCATCTTGCTCAGCATGGCCTGGCCTGGAAGATGGAGGGCTCAACAAGAGCCCACTATGCCATGATCCTGTTGCTGGATATGGAAATAGCTTTTCTTCCTTTTTTTTTTTTTTTTTTTTTTTTTTTTAATACCAATGGTCATAGCTTAGATCTCTTTGGAATAGCTTGAGTAGTTGATTTCTGTCCCCATGTTGTCACCTCTAAATGCTGCAACCACTAGTGGTATGTGTATGTTATACCATAGTTTAATATATTTGTGGGAGTATATTTAAAGCCGCTATGGAATGCTTTCGTGCCTGAAGAATCTGCATGTGCCTTTGGACTGTACAATTTAATGCTGGTATCTCTGAAAGCAATTGAACCACATGACCAGGACTCTTCTGGGACAGTATTTTTTAATAAGTTAAAAAGAAAAATTTATCTTAGGTGCTGCAGATGGTTTTTGATACTATTTTAAAATATTATTTATGCCCACCAGATACCAGATATATGAGGCATTGTTGTATGTAATTATCCTTTTTTTCTCCTTTTATCAGAATAAAGATTTAACATTTTTGACACTTATTTCCTTTCTAAAGTCACAGATACCACAGATAAATTGTTCATAAATTAAAGCTAGGGATCATAGGATTATAACTAATTGAATTGCTGCAAAATGTTGGAGGGAGGGATAAAACTGAGATTATGGATTTGATTGAAGAGTTGCATGTTTTTAGGTTAATTGGTATCTCTGCTGCCAGAGGGATTATACTATTTGAGACAAAAATAAAATATTAATTATCATATGATTTATATGTTCCAAGCATAGGGAGAAAACATAATTAACTGACAGAAATGGTTTGGGATTTAAACAGGGTGTTCATTGTAGGGCATTTGTGTTGAGGATTCTGATAGGACTTTCATGGGAGAGACAATGTTGTTGTTCAAGTTAACTCATTTATGTACATGTAGACAGGACTGTGTGGTGTCGCGTGGAAAACAGTTCCAGACCAGCAACCACATGCCATTACACAAATATCTCCTGTGGTCCTAGTCATGGGAGAGTGGTTAGAATATACATGATCGGTGTGGATTTACAGGGAGGGCAGAGCTGAGGAGCTCCCTCTATCCTGGATTCCTGCCTCAGACAACAGTATTTATTTTAGGAGTACCTAAAAAATCTCATTGTTGCTCATTTACACACTCAGAGGAGTTTAAAGCCCTGGGTAGATTGGCTAGCTTTGAAATACAAATTCTGAGACTGGGTATGGTGGCACGTGCCTGTAATCCCAACACTTGGGAGGCTGTAAACAGGCGGATCGCTACAAGTCTGGTCTAGTAGTGAGACCATGAATACCCTGTAGACCCTTCCCTAAAATACAGGGGGACAAAGAAAAGAAAGACAATTCCTTCATTCTTACAAAAACAAATTTGTAGTAAACATAATACAACATGCATATTAATAAGTAACTTGTGAGAGATTTAGAACTAGCTGCCTGTGTTTTATTTTCTTTTGTCAGAAAAGAGAACCAGTAACCCAGTGATTGGGAATTGTTGCAAGTGTTTCTAGTTGTTCTCAGATCACCTTCTCCATGTTAGAAGAGCTGTGACTGCATATACTCACCCCCGTATTACAAGTACTTTAATTATGTTGAAACACATTTGTAAGGATGTATGCTGTAACTGATTCAAAACCAAATAATTTAATCTTAGCTTACACTTCTTGATTTATAAACGGGGCATGGTACCGCATGCCTGTAATCCCAGTATAGAGAGGCTGAGGCAGGAGGATCGCTGTGAACTTGAGGCCATCCTGGGCCACAGAAGGAGACCCTGTCTCTAGAAAATAAATAAAAATAAATAAACTGAACTTCTTGATTTATAGTATGGGATCAGTGATTTTGAATGAGACTTTTAAAGATAAAACAGCAGGACATGTGGCATGTGGACCTGTAGACCCAGCTTCTTGGGAGGCTGAGGTAAGACCTGAATCCAGAAGGTCAAGTCCAGCCTGGACAACATAGTGAGACTCCATCTCAAAAGAAAAACAAAAATGTAATCCCAGCTCTTGGGAGGCTGTAAACAGGTGGATCATTACAAGTCCAATATAGTAGTGAGACTCTGAACACCCTGTAGACCCTTCCCTAATATACAAAAAAGAAAAAAAGAAAAACAAAAATGATACAAATGTCTATTAGTGATTGGTTTAAAACCAGTATCCCCCCCCCCCCCATACTGGGATTGAATTCAGGATCCTGCGCTTGCCAGGCAAGCACTTAATCTACTGAGCTATCTTCCCCAGCCCCCAGTATTTATATTGAATCCTCCTTCTTAAAATTTATGAAAAATGACAGCCAGGAGAAGGTAATCAAATCATTCTGTTTCTGAAAGGAAGCTACAAGATGCTTGGCGTGGTGGCAGTATATCATGTATCTTTTGTAAGCTGCACACTCCTCAAATAGTTCTGTAATAGCATGTATTAAAGTTTTGTTCACTACCTAGCAGGGTCCATTACCTAAGAAATACATTAGTATTCATGTAGGCTTAGGTTTTTTCAAGCTAAAATGTATATATAATATGCAGAGTACTGATACATGGTTCTCAAAGTTTTCATGTCAAGTTTGAAAATATTTCATCTAATATAACAGCCTTTTTCTTTTTGTGGTACCGGGGATCGAACTCTGGACCAAGATCTTATGGCTGTGCTGGCCCTAACTTGGGTCACTTTCACTCCCCTTCCCAAGCTGCTTCCAAGAAAAGCTTCTAAATAAATCAGTGTTTTTTAAGAAAACTGCTGGATAATTTTGTATCGTTACTTTTAAACCTTTGAACATTCTAACCTAATTTGAAAAAATTATGTAATATCAAATAAATGATCATCATTATAGGAAACCTGCAGCAGCTTGTCAGTGCCATAGTAGGGAACGAATTCAAAGCAGCTTTTATGTTTAGAGCCTCCTTGCACTTTATGTATAGTATATTTTAAAAGACCCTGTAGAATATTTGCATTATAATTTAGTAAAGTACATCTCAAATGTTTACTCATAATTTATGTAGTTACAAATACCATCTATATTATTGAGCCTTAAAATTCGGAGCCCTAAAAGGTAAAGGATCACTATGAATAAAAATACTTGTTATGGTGCAGCAATGCAGAGTACAGATACTCTCAACCAGAAGTCCACAGTGGGCTTCAGTCTGGGAACCCTAAAATTACATGCAGACAGTATCTGGTCATGTTTGGCCAGAAGGAAACATGAATTCAGTTAGATGTGACTTCTAAAGATATGTTTAAAGTGCTTGTGGGAACAGGAAGGAAGGAAGTGCTGCTGCCCGGGGTGACAGTGGCTGCTTGCTGGTGTGTGCCTGTTAGGACGAGGAACCAAAGCCGAGGATTGTGAGGCATCCGGAGCACAGGTGTGGGTGCTGTGCGCCAGGCACTCTTCTGTGGGCGGGCGGCGAAAGGACAGGTGGTGGAGCATTTCATTATTCTAGTGCTTTGGTAACTTGTTTAGGGGTCCTCACCTCGCAGGTTAACAAAAAAGATGCAGAAAGCTCAGCTGACCCCAGGTTCATGTAGTTAGTAACAGCAGAGCCAAGTCCCAATTCGTCTCTCCAGGATCAAAATGGGTGCTCCTTATCACTGTTCTGTGCTACTCGGAACGTGCTCTGAGAAACACTAAACACCTCCTGGTATTCAGTATGCTTTCCTTTCCTAAAGAAATGTACCTGCTGAGGAGAAATAGTATGGTTTTCAGGTAGGAACATGTTAATAACTTTGAAATTATTTCATTCAGCAATAATGGTTTGATTAACAGAGAAAAGCATAGTTTATGTATTGTGGACTTTTAATTTATGTTATTTTATTTGAGAGAAAAAAGTACTTGGTACTGATGTGATGTACCCAGACCCTAAAAACTTTTTTATCTGATGTTTTAAGAGAAAATCTATCATCTTTTGGTTTAAGGGATTAAAAAATACACAAGGGATCATGTGATTTAGAGAAAGGACAGTAATGGTGCCCTAAACAGGCTGTTTTAGTCCCTCAGGTCTTGAACAGCTTTTAATTGAGGGCTAGTAATTTCACCCTGTTACATGCAGGGGTTGCCTTTTGTATTTAGTGATCACAACACAGCAAGGTATTTAGGCATGGCGGTACATGCCTGCCATCCACAGCTCCGGAGGCCTAGCACCTGAGGCCAGCAGCCCGGGCAGCTTGGCCAAACTCCATCTCAAGCAGTATAAAGAAAAAAGAAAGGAAAACAATTTAAAGAAACTGGATTAAAAGAAGATTGGCATTTTGGTAGCACACACTTGTGAATTACTTCCTTTACATGAATGTCTTTGTTCTGTTTCCTGTTCCTTAAACAAAACAAAACAATTATACTCAGCCATCTCGCATTACAGTTTGGAGAAATACCTGTCGCTGTGCAGCTGATCTGTGTAGTATATACACTACAGGTCTACCTTTCAATCCTATTTGGACATGAATGCTAAATAGAAGTGGCTCTGTATGTGAAAGTATTTTTAAATAAGATTAAGATTTAATTACTAAAATGTTGTTATGCTAGGAAGGTTTGTGCTGTGGTGTAAACTTTTAGAGCACTTTCAGGGATGTTGGAACTTGCTTAGCAGTGAACAACCTCCCCCCAACTTCCCCTTTCCCTATTCCCGATCTTGGTCTACAGAATTCCAGAAGGGCCAGCCAAATAGCTCAGCAGATTAAAGCGCCTGCAAGCAGTGCAGAGGGGTTCAACCCTGGGCCTGCTGTGCCAGCCCAGCCCGGGGCACACTGAGATGGCAGTTGAGACTGGGCATGGTGGCACACACCTGTGACCCCAGCTCTTGGGAGGCTGTAAACAGATGCATCACTATGAGTCCCATCTAGTAGTGAACACCGTGTAGACCCTTCCCTAAAATACCAAAAAAAAAAAAAAAAAAAAAAAAAAAGAATTTGGGAAGATTACTCTTAGATGAGAAAAAGTTCTAAGAAAGGACTGTGCCCACAGTTAAGGAATGTTTATTTCAGGAAGATCAAGCAGGTGCTCTTAGCAGTAAGTACAAAGCCAGTGAACATTTTAATTTCATTCACAATGGCATGGATTGCCTGAGATTTACCTAATAATAATCGCCAGTGTTTCGAGGCTTAATCTTTGTTAGGTAAGATGTTCAAACTAGCACTTCCTTTTGGCATTCTGTTGGAGGTGAAGCATGGCATCAGTTTGAAGAATAAGTGGTGGGCAGCTGTGTGTGTGTGAGGACAGAGAGCCATCCTGAAATTACAGTGATTAAGACAGAACTGAGAAACCCAGATTTGAGTCTGCAAGGGATGATTACTTCCTGCTTGCTGGCAGGGCCTTTCAGCAGAGGGCAGGCCCTGCTAATGACGTGCAGTCCCCGGCAGAGCAGGGAGCAGTGTCCGCCAGCTGTCTCTGTAGTGTGTTCAATAAAGACTCCTGAGGTAAGAGGTCAGTACTTACATAGATAGTAAGCTGCATATCATTTTATTTGTAACCCCATGTGTTAAGAAGGGACACTGTTAAAGTTAACAATCACTTTAGTAACAAACCAATAAATCAATGTTTAATTTGGTAATAATTAAAAATCCAGCAGAAGCAGTCTCTAAAGTAACTAGGAAATCATAACAAACACCATTAATTCAAGCTGTATTTAACCTACAGAGGTAAAATAAGGACGTAAATTAGCCAAGTATTAAATAAGATTTCAGGAAGTCCCTAAAACTATTTTTAAGAACTTTAGAACTAATCCACTGTATGCAAAAATGGATTAACTACAAATCTTTTTAGGTTCTTTCATATATGACCTTATTAGAAGCATTATATTTGCATTCACTAGCAAAATTTATGGCAATAAAATATTTTGAAGTGTATTTCTCAGTTCACTAGTTTGAAAGAGTCATTCCAGAGATTCATCTGAATTTCTATTAAAACCTAAGCCTTTAATGAAAAAAAAACATGTCTCTGAAAATAAGGCAATTTTTCTACAATCTGCTTATGAATAGAAAACAACTCTTTGGTTTTTAGTTTGAGTGGAAGGATTTTGCCAAAAGAAGCACTGAATAACTAATGCAATTAAAAAGCTCTGAAAAGCAATGGGAAACTCCAAACCCATCAAGGTCAGTAGAGTACCTAAGGCACCTCAGGTCCGGCGATGCAGTCATCTTCACTTAAGAGTTCCGAAAGTCTGTGTACAGAGCCTTACCATGTGGAGAAGGTGGCCAACAGTGAGGACTGCGGTGAGAAAGCAGACACTAGAGCCGGTCAGTGGGAGACACTGGAGGTCATCTCTTCTCCCTCCCCAATTGTAAGGTGACAGAACAGGCCCAGTGAGGAAGCAGCTGACACCAGTTTGTGTGTCCAGATTCCTAATCCATTGCTTAGAGCAGAACAAATTGTGGATTTATATTTTCATTACCCAGCAGACCAAGTGTGAAGCGTTTCAAAGATGTAAAATTAGGGAAAAAAATCGCCATCAATTCCCAAAGGCAACTAGGAAATGTATAATACTTTACTGTCTTAATTCCTTTATACCATGTGTTGGACAACTCAGATAATAGTTAATTGATTTATACAATTCCTTAAATTCTATCTAAAAATAGACCAAAATTAAATGAGAAAGTTACAGAAGATTTCATTTGAGCATACATAAGGCCATGATAGTGTGAACCACCATTCTTGAGAAGGAAGATATCCGATGTCCAGTTCTGAGAGAAAGCTGCTGACTAGGCATCCAGTAGACTCTCCAATGGGGAAGATGATGCTTGTATTTTTTAAAAATCTCTACAAAGCTCACATACAAAGACAGTACATCCTAGGTTTGTGACTCATATAAGCATTTAAGGCGGTCATTTTCAAGTATAAATGTTTAGTGTTCCATTACCCAATCTGTGCAGTACGTAGAGCTGTAAGTACAAATCATACAGATGAACAGAAGCCTACCAAAGACAAATCATAGTTTAGGCGAAGCAAGTGGAAATGTAAGGAAGGCTGGGGAAACTGCGGATTGGATTCTGCATCTCTGAACTGCATCAACAGTTCAC
>PVKA01022430.1:0-37127 GCA_004027165.1 Ctenomys sociabilis
AGTATATAAAAAGGGAGGGAGGGAAAGAGAAGGAAAGAAAATATTGCACTTATAGAATCAAAAAAAGCAGATGAAATCCAAAAAAGGTAAATTTTTTTTAAATCTATATCAAGACAAATCACAGTCAAACTTCTGAAGACTACTAACAAAATATTTAAAACAGCCAGAGAAATGATTCTTTGTTATTAGAGAGACAACAATTCAAAGATGGTCGATTCCTCATCATAAACCATGAAGACCAGGAGGAAGCAATGCAGCTTTTACCCATGGAAATAAACTAGCTCTGAAACCAGAATCACGTATTCAGTGAAAATATTCCTCAGGAATGATGCAGAAAAAATATGTTTTCAGATGACAGAAAATTAAGAGAATTTTTTGTCAGCAGAGCTACCTTTTAAAAAAATGACTTAAGGAATATCTCTAAGATGAAATCAAGTAAGTAAAATGGAAAGCAAAACAAAACAGTAAAGAAAAAATGTAGGTAATGCAATTGACTTTCCCTACTTGAATCTTCTAAACTATATGTGAGAGTTCAAACAGGGTTTTAATATTTGATGCACCAAGAACATAAAATAGTAACTAATAGTTTTCCAGCACCGGAACTTAATTGCCTCAATATATTTCTCACTCCATAAAACCATTCTATGATGCTAAAGCTAATATAATCTTCTTTTCCTAGGAAAGACAAGGAAACTCATGTAACTTAAGTAAGAGCAAGAGATTGGATCTGCACTCAGGAAAACTAGTCCCAAGAGCCACTGCCTTGGCATATGGGACCTTGCTCATTCATAATTAGCAAGGGAAATAAGTGTTTAGCTACAACACAAAATCAAACACAAGATAATAAACTTCAAAGGCCTTAGCATTACAAAGAATACATAGTAAAAATTCTCAATATAGGATTGTTGGGAAAGTTTGACATCTAATTGCTTTCCACTAGCTCCATAGATGTGTAATTAGAGTAACTATTAAGAATATTGCCAATGATGCAACATACCCATGAATCTCCAGCCAATGATTTGCATTAGACCAAAAACTTGCATTCATCATCAAAATTACTCATAGGGCCATGGAGATAGCTCACTGGCATAAGTGCCTGCCAGGTAAGTGCAAGATCCTGAGTTCAGTCTCCAGCACCAAAAATAAAATAATTCATCAAGGAATGTGGAATGTGCTAAGATAAAACTGCACTAAAGAATAGAAGTTTCCCCTACATTGCCTGAAAAGACTACTTGCTCATCTCTGTAAAACTGCAGGAATTATGGAGCTGATGGATTCAATAAATCAAATGGACCAACCACCCAGCTTCGTTTCTCATCCTTAGATATAGTACAACCTTAAACTGGGAGTAACTTGTTCAAGAAATGTTTGTCAAGACAACCAAACATTTTAAATAAATTTTAACTTGGTAAACAAGCAAGATATTTCAATATGAGTAGTACAGGCTGCCCAATATCACATGATCATGATGGAGCCAATGGTTCTCCTTCTTCCTTTCCTCCTCTCTCTCCCTCAGTGCCCTACAAGATTGTGGGTGATCCTCTCCTAATAGCAAGAGGCGATGGAAAAGAGAAGTGTGGAAGAATTATTTACTTCAAGTGAGATTAGGGAATTACATAAAATGTGGAAAATAATGCAACATTTTTGTAGGAAAGCACCACCAGAATAAGGTTGTAGCTGTGAGCAATGACTCTTTAATGGCAATGCAATGTCTTATTTCTGCAAAATCTTCAAAAGGAGTCCCAAGCCAGCACCATTGGACAGCTTTTTTCAAAAAAGTTGAACACACACACACACACACACACACACACACACACACAGAAGGATTCCATTGCATAATAGCAGTGACTCCACTAGTGTTACTGAAAATAGTCATACACAGCGGCCCTCCTTTTTCCTATCTCCCTCCCACCAGCCATGAATGTTTCCAATAAGTAGTAAGAGTGGGTTAATTTATTTTTCTTTCTATTTTCTATTTTCAATTTTTTATTATATATCAGTATTCTCATCATTTCATATGAATATGTTTGGTTGTAGAACAAATAATCTGAGTTTGCATTTTTTCTTATGGGGAAATCACTTTGTTATGCAAGTGCTTTAGGTTACAAATATAGTTGCAGAACAAATTATCCTCACAAACCAAAGCTTTAGTGTATATATCAAATATGAAGTAACTGGGAAATTTGAGTCTATGCCTGAAAGTCATGAAATTCTTTCTGCGCTATTGTACATGATGTATTCTTCTTCATTTGCATGTTATCTTACCCCAGTGCTAAATTAACCTAAAACTATTTCTGTAGAATGGGGACCGCAGAGAAAATATCAAGTAATTTCCTATGAATTAAATAATTAAAACATGTACACTGAAAAATAGCATCGTTTAGCAAAAACAAAAATATGAAACTGTCCTAGAAAAAAATATTTACATCAATATATCAAAATGGCCAAAGTGGAGTGATATACTTTACTCTGTTCAGAAAAAAAAACTGATGCTTCCTTTAAAAAGTATCTTTTAACATAATCCCACTTTTATAACATTAAAATGTATCTTAATGAGATAATCAGGATCTATGTAAGTATTATGGACAAAATCACTCATCTTTCGTGATAAAAATATTTCAAAGTTAAAAATATGTGATTTGTTATTAGTGGCTATTAAAATACTTTTTTTTGAGGAACCAGGGATTGAACTCAGGCCCTTGTTCTTGCCAAGGAAGTGCTTATTCCACTGAGCCATCTCTCTGGCCCTTTTTTTAATTGAAATACTTTTGAGCTGGCAATGGTAATACATGCCTTTTATCCCACAAACTCAGGAGGCTGAGATAGGAGGACTGTACATCCAGGATAGCCTCAGCAATTTAGAAAGACCCTACTCCAAAATAAAAGGGGTGGGTCTGTTATTCAGTAGCAGAGCAATTAATCTACATGAGGTCCCAGATTCAATACCAGTACAAGGGAGGGAATACTTTTTTAAAGTATTTTAAGTGGCTTAAGGTAAATTCAAGATTAAAAAGCTAAAGGGAAAAATAAGAACCAAATAAGGTATATGGAGAATAATGTCAAGTGCAAGACATACCTGATACCACTTGCCATCTGATAGCAAGATTATGGCTAGTTTTTGTTTTCTTTTATGATACTAATATTTTACCAAAATGAAAACAAAAATATATGTCTTAATTCACTGCTATAGTTCTTCAAATATAACAGATGATGGCACGTTTTCTATTTCCTAAATATGAGTTTGTATTCATTTCAAATAGCACTTAACTCATTACTGAGAAGTATCTGTATTCAACGTGTATTTTTAAAACTTTTTCCCAGTTGCTTTTAAATGGACTAACTTGGGCTGGCAAGATAGCTCAGCGGTCTAGAGCGCCTCCCAGGGACCGCGGTTCGAGCCCCAGCACCACATGCCATGCCAGCCCCTCCCCGCAGGGCCGGCTGAGCTCACACCCCACCCCCGCGAAAAAAGAATCTGTGATGTGTAGCGAGACACTGTAATAAATAAAGGAATTAAAAAAAAAAAAAAAGAAAAAAAATGGACTAACTTGAGCACAGTGATTCCTTGATTATTGAACTTAATGTATTCCAAATTTGTGTTTGAATGCCAAGAAGTCTGAGAACTGAACACGTTTTTCTAATAAGAAATAGTGGAAAACAAAATAACTGGTTCTGAAGCTCAAAGCACGCCTACAAATTCTTTTTTCCAGGACTTTAACAAATTTTGTAAGGATTTCTTTCTTTAATGCTATTGTGGTTCTCGCAGCTTTTCTCCTAACTTTACTGCTGGTATCACTACCTTTCTTTGGAGCCGCGGTTACCACAATCTACACAAATAAGGTAGAAAATCCTCATAAGGACAAGCGTTTTAATGCACAAATACAAGCCCTAGACGTTGGCTGCGCAAGAGCAGGGCTTGGGCTGAGGCATCACTCCTGACATTTACAAGATGGGATTTGTGACTCACTTGTTCTACTGGTACAGGACTTTTTTTAATTACATTTATTGGTGCCATTAGATATACATAGAGATCACATTCATACCAGGAAACTTGTACTTGTGTGTGACAGGTCTTAGTCCCTCTTTTTTTCCCATTTCCCTTTCCTCCCTCCACCCTTTCTTCCCCTCATTTACAAAGCTTGGTTTCCATTTCGTCCATCTTTTTCATTTCCCTTCTGCCCTTTCTCTTTCATCCTCTCTAGTTCCCCTTCTCATTTGGACATTTCCTGCCTATTTTACAAAATCTATTACACAAATTTTGGTCCTTATTTATACTTTCAGTTTCTCACCCCAGAGAAGCAATGTGATATTTACACAGCATGTCCAATTTGTTTCAATCAAGAGTAAAGTCTCAGACTTCTGGGAAGATGGCAGAGCTGTGAGCAACACAGCAAAAGCCTCTCTGAGAGTTGGCATTCAGGAGTGGAATACAGCAATATGAGAAAGATAAGAAGGAAGGAAGTGGGTCCAGGAAAGTGGAAAGGATCTGAAGCAAGAACTGAAGCTGACAGAGAGAGTAAAGAAAGAAACACCAAAAAAGCAGATCGCTGGCAGCACTTTCTCCATGAGTCAGGAAACACTGCTGGGGAGGAAAGCCTCAAACCTTCAGACATAAGGTTACTGCTGGCAACTCCAGAGGCCTCCACACAGAGAGAGCAGTGGAGGAAAGCAACAGACATGGAGGACTGCATTAGCTGATGGTGAGTCTGGGGGACTGGATGTCCTGCAGGAGAGGACAATTGGCCAGGAGACATCTCAGAGATCTTGGAGAGTGGCCAACTTAGCTCAGAACTCAGAATAACTGATGATTCATCCAGTAGCTCCTAGTTGATTTAATGCTGCAGAAGGTGCATTGAGAGCTACAGGTTGAATGGGTTTCTGGCCAGTTTCATGGCCAGAAACCAGCCTGAACTATGTTGGGGGGAGGGGAATGTCAAAAACTGAAATTATCCACTGCCCTGAGATAAAGCTACAGCTGACTTGCTGGAACAACTCAGCACAGATCTGGGCTCTGTCTGTACACACTTCCAATGACCACAGAAACAATCCTGGAAGCAGGCATTTCTCTCTCCTTGTTTTTTCCTCTTTGTTTGTTAATACTTTTATATGAGTATGAACATGGGCGCTCATTTCTTTATGACTGTCACTCTAGTCTGTGCTTCCTCTCATTTCTTCCTTCTCTCTTTTCCTCCTGTCCTCTGCTTCAGTTTCCCTAAGTTTGGGTGATCTGCCTTTAACCTCTATCCTTGCTTCTAATCTCATCCTCTATTTCTCCATTGTCCCCCTAACACCTTTTAAATTTTTCTCCCATTAGGGTAAAATTGGCCTATTTAGGGCTAATTTACTGCATAGAATTTTCTGGTCTATTTTAAATTCTGTTGTATAACCATCAATCTAGTTCCTATAGTTAAAGGTGGCAAAGTAATGGTTGTCTCCATTTCTCCTTTTCTTTCATTTAGTTATTTCTAACCAAGATGCGGTATTCTAAGTCTGATATTCTGTCTTTACTTCTGATTGATTTTGTAGACCTTCAATGGAATTTTTAATTTCCTGAATACTATTAGAATCTGTTTCATGGCCTCCATTCCTTGTGTTGGCTCTTCATGGTTTCCATCGTTTTCCTATGCCTATGTTCTTTGTCCATGTCTACGTTAGGTTTGCTAAGCAAGTCCATCATGAGCACCATGTTTGTTTGTTTTTTTAACATGGGAGAGTATTCCTTTGTTTCTTCTCTGATTTCTGCTGTAGCCTCATGTTTCTTTCTTTCTTTCTTTCTTTTTTCTGCTATCAATTAAGAACTTAGGTGATGCTTTCTTATTCCCTCTACCTTATTGTCCCTTGGACTCACCCTGGGTATGCTGGAAGTCTGGGGCCAAAGTTTGCTTCTGCATCTCATCATTTTCTATTTTTTTTTCCTATGTCTCTTATAATCTCTTATAGTAGGTAGCTTTATCATTAATAGCCAGGCTTTCCTAAGAAATGTCTGTTCTTCAGAGGTATCTTCTATGTGTGGGAGGTTCTTGGTTTTTGTGCCTGTCACAAGATCCTACATTCCCAACTTATTAAGGATGGTATGCTGCTTTCTTTTTGCCTCAGCACCTAGTCATTTAGTAGTGGACTATGGTGATGGTTGCAAGCCCAGACAATCAGTGTTGTCACACAAGGGAGAAGAGCTGATTTCAACAGGTATGAATCCTGGCTGAGCAGTACAGCTAGCAACAACAACAGCATGAGACACAGCCTAAGACCTGACAAACTGAGATAACTGTTAATTTGGCATCTTCAATTGCAGGAGCAAGACCTACAGCCATAGAACAGAATCCAACATTGTTCAGAACTTGTATACAAAGACTTTCCCCTTAGTAGAGTCCTTTCATCCTGTGGTGGAGGAATTTGAGAGGCACAGTGGTCAAAACAGAAAGCAAATGAGAAAATGACAGTAGCAGCAAGGCTGGAGGATAAAGGAGGACCACCTCAGCTTTAGGAAACTAGAGAGAAAGCAGGAGGCAGTAGATGAAGGAGAAAGCAAAGGATTATCAAAGCAGACCAGAAAGACTGAAAAGAATGTCCACTCACATGTAAATATCATAAAATTAAGAGAGAAAGCTGAGGAAAGAGAAAGATGACAAACAGATCAGAACAAGAATAGACAGTACAGTCGGGATAGATAACGCTGTGCTTCTACATAATTCTATGAGAGGCAAGATCTGCACTATTGGTGGTTGGACAGGATATTATGTCAGCTTTTAGTGCTATGGTCATCCACTAGGTAAATAATTATTGAATCTTTGATATAATTCAGCTATATAAAAACCTGTAAATATAGTATCATGTATGCACCTTGTACAATACCAAAATGTTATGAAAACAGTTTGCAATGTATTATTTCATCGACTCTGTATGGTTATGGTGTTTTGAAACTGTCTGATTGACATTTGTATTTCAATAAAATAAAAATAAATGGAAAAAAAAAGTATGGCAGAAGGGCAAGTAAAAAAAAAAAGAATAGAGGTAAAGATTTAAACCACCTAATAGGAAACAAAAAAGACCTGGTTGCATCTGTGTGTCTCTCCCAGTTGCTGAGATGCCCTCAGCGACAGTGAGTCTGAGGCTGCTCCCAGTGTGTAGAGTTCACTCCTCCTGTTCAGAACAGCCTTCTCTGTTCCACTTCTAGGGACACAGCTCTGGTGGGTACTGTGTGAGCTATCTCTCTGATCCTGCCTTTGCTGTGGAGATAGCTGGTCCCACTTTCATCTCCTTTGCCACAGGGGAATACCAGCCTTCCTGGTCACAGGGCTAGAGGGCTTGTGCTGTTCTACTCATTCTGTTTGCTCCCAGGTGGGGACAGCACCACCCCACTCCTATGGCCCCTAGAGTTACACACTCACTGCTTCTACTACCATTTCAGAGGCTGCCCAATATTCATCCATTCTAATCTCCTCTCTCAAGGGGCTGTGCCTGTTGGAGAGGGAGCAGTGTTCGTAAAATTTGCTGCCAGGCTATGGTTACCTCTGTGTAGTGGAAACCACAATCGCCAAGGACCTTTTACCCCAATCTGTCCAGTTTGGGCTTCAGTCAACTGCCCTTGTGCAATCCATTCAATCCATTTCTTGGAGACTTCACACAATGGGGAATCTTGTTTACAGGCAGGCAGTAGTGCCACCATCAATCCTGTGGGGGTGGGATGCCTTTTGAAAAGTTCCACGTCTATGTTTTGTTAGATCTGCAAGCCTTTTATTTCAGATTGATTTTGCCATTAGGATGGATGCCCTCCCTTTCCTCCTATTTCCTGTGTTTTTAGCTCATTTTCTCTGAGTAGCTCCAGTGTGGCTCACCTTCTACTTAGCCATGTAGAAGCTTCTCCCACACACGTTTTTCAAGTCAGATTTCTAATTTGAATCTTGAACAAAATCACAATCACTTCCACCCCGCAGCCCCAGACCCAGCTCAGTTTGGCCTGTGAGTGAGGGATCCAGCCCCGCTGCACGACAGGGACATTTCCCAGCGATCCCTGGTGCACCCGAAGTTCCAGACCCAGTACAGATTGGCTGACCCCGCATAGCCTACCCAGTGAATGAGAACATCCACTATCCTTTTGGCCCACGAAAGCCAAGACCCACCCACCTACAGAGCAACCTGCCTGAGACATGAGGGTTGACTTCAGCAACATTCAGGATCCTCGCACCAAAGCCAGCAAAGATAGTGGGAATTTTCACTACTCACTCTGCATCCTGGTTTGGGTCATGCTCGCCTGACCAGGGAACCAACAGAGGGGAACCATAGGAGCTGTAACAAAAAGGAAATGAACATAACAGCTAGATCCAGGCCAGGCATAACTGGATAATCTCAAACTTAATAGACTGGCACCCGAATCTCATTACAAGCTAAAGATATAGCTGCATCAAAGCTCTGCACAAAAGTTCAGAGGTCAGTGCTGTACAAAATGACAAAGATAAGGAGAAAAGTGCAATCTCAGGCCTCGAGTCTACCAGTAAGTGCAGAAGACACTAGCTCAGCTGAAATGAATGAATTAACAGATACGGAAGCAAAGGAACAACAGCAGAAAGGTATAGAGGAACACAGACAATAATTAATTCCTGAAATAAAAAAATAAATATCTGAATACATGCTATCTGAAATAAGGAATCAAATCCAGAAACATCTGGGGGGAAAAATCAATGCTCACCCAGAACAACTGCAGAGAGCACCATTCCAGCTGAAACACATGAATTAACAGCGTCTGAAGCAAAGAAACAACAGCAGAATGATCATGAGGAACTCAAAGCAGAAAAAAGTTCTGAAATAAAAGAATTATTTGACAAAAAAGAATTCTATGAAATCATAGCATTTCAAATACAGAAACAAGTCCAGAAATATACAGAGGAAGCCCAACTTGGAAGAAACTCTGCAGAAAAAGAATTAATAAAAACCTATAAAGAAGACATGGATAAAAAAATTGAGGAGATCAGAAATGTGACAGATTCCTTGAATGAGCAATACAGAAAAGAAATAGAATCCATGAAACAGAGTCAAAGAGATATAGAAAAACTAGAAATATCAGTCACAAGTCTACAAAACCATTTGAGTGAAAGCGAAGAAAGAGTTTCACATTTTGAAGATGCTGGAGGTGCTAGTGAGATGGTGAGAAAGGATCGCTTAAAAACAACAACAATGCAGAAAAAAATAATACGCCACCTGCAAAATGATGGCAGGATGAACAATGTGAGAATAATTGTATCAATGAGAATGATAGAGTCAATAAAATGATATAAAAAGAATTTGGGGAGAAGAAAACCTCCCAAACATGAATAAATAATCCAACATTCAGGTAACTGAAGCATACAGAAAATGAAATAACTTCAACCCAAGTAAAAACACACCAAGATATATAATAGTCAACACCCCAGAAATCCAACATAAAAATAATACTGAAAGCTGCTAGAGAGAAGCAGATCACATTCAAAGGAAAACCCATTAGAATTACAGCCAGCTTCTCTACACAAACCATGAAGGGAAGGAGAGCATGGAGCAGAGTTCTTTAAGTCCTACATGAAAACAAATTCCAGCCCAAACTGTTATACCCTGCAAAATTCTCTTTCAAGTTTGATGGAGAAGTGAAATACTTCCAAGACAAAGAACAACTAAAGAATTTCATGATGACAAAGCCATCCCTACACAGGCTGCTGAAAAATGTTCTAGAGAGTGACTACATTGACCAGAACTCCATGAATGAGAATGGGAGGAACCCGCTAAACAGGAGACACAATTAACACAGGATACAAAGGAGTAAACAACACCAGGTATATATCATGTCAAAGATAAGTCAACAAATTTCAATTAGAACCATTAATGTAAACGGAAGGAATTCACCAATTAAGAGATAAAGACTGGCACAGTGGATTAGGAAACAAAATCCAACAATATGCTGCATACAAGAAACACACTTAACTCAAAAGGACATTCATAGGCTCAAAGTCAAAGGATGGAAAACATGCCCCAGCACCTCAGAAAAAACAGGAGTACAATTCTGTTCTCAGACAGTCTCAACTTCAAACCAAGAAGGACCAAATGACACAAAGAAGGCCACTACATGCTAGTCGGGGAAAAATTCAAGAGCAAGAGGTAACACTCATAAACATCTATGCACCAAACACAGGAGCACACAACTATGTATGACAAATGTTAATGCACATGAAAAACCAAATATCCTAGACCTTAACACGCCCTTATCTCAAAAAGATAGATCAACTAGACAAAAATTAGCAAGGAAGTAGCACAACTGAACCAGAGTTGGAACAAATGGACCTGGGGGAAATTTACAGAGTGTTCCATACAACCACAGCTGACTACACATTTTTTTTTAGCTACACATGGCTCATTTTCCAAAATACTCCACATACTAGTCCAGAGGTCATGCGCAAGTAAATACAAGCAAACAGGAATTATCCCATCCATACTATTTGACCACAGTACAACAAAACTGGAAATAAATGACAAAAGAGACCAGAAAAACCCACTAAATTCATGGAAATTAAACAACACCCTATTCAGCAATCAATGGATCACTGAAGAAATTAAACAAGAAATTCAACAATATCTACAATTCAATGAAATTTCAAGCACAAATTATAAGAATTTATGGGATGCGATGAAAGCAGTTCTTAGAGGGAAAATCATATCTATGAACTCATACATTAGGAAAACAGAACAGGAACAAATAAACACCCTAATGTTGCACCTCCAACATTTAGAAATAGAAGAGCAAATAAAACCCAGAACACAAAGACGGAAAGAAATTATAAAGATTAGAGCAGAAATTAATTCAGTTGAGATGAAGAAAACAGTTCAAAGAATCCACAAATCAAAAAGTTGGTTCTTTGAAAGACTAAACAAAGTAGATAAGCCTCTAGCCAACTTCATCAAAAAGAAGAAACCTGTAAATATAATTTCATGTATGCACCTTGTACAGTACCAAAACGTTATGAAAACAGTTTGCAATGTATTAATTCATCGACTCTGTATGGTTAAGGTGTCTTGAAACTGTCTGATTGACATTTGTATTTTAATAAAATAAAAATAAATGGAAAAAAAAGAAAAAAAATAAATTGTAAAACTGCCTACTTTGAAGGGGTTAAAAAAAAAAAGAAGAAACAAAAAATTTCAACTACATGCAATAAGGAATGAAAAGGTGAAATCACCAAAGAACCAGCAGAAATTCAGAAGATTATCAATAATTACTTTGAGAATCTTTATGCTCACAGAATAGAAGACACACAAAAAATTGACAGATTCCTCGACAAGTACAAATTACCAACATTGAACCAAGAATAACAACTTTCAATAAGGCAATAATAGCCTACGAAATACAAAACATAATAAAAAGCCTACAGACAAAGAAAACTCCAGGTCCTGATGGATTCACAGCTGAATTCTACAAGAAATTTATGGAAGATATAACCCATACACTCCACAAACTCTTCAATGAAGTTGAAAAGAAAGCAGTCCTCCCAAAATCATTTCTGGAGACAAGTATTATACTGATTCCAAAACCAGTGAAAGACACAACTAAAAGGGAGAGCTACAGGACAATCTCCCTCATGAACATACATACAAAAATACTCAATAAAATCCTGGCAAATAGAATACAGCAAATCATTAAAAAGATGATATACCATGACCAGGTAGGATTCATCCCAGGGATGCAAGGATGGTTCGATATTTGAAAATCTTTAAATGTAATACACTATATTAATAGACTTAAATCTAAAAACCACATGACCATCTCAATTGATGCAGAAAAAGCTTTTGACAAAGTCCAACACTCATTCATGTTCAAGGTTCTACAGAAAATTGGAATAGATGGACTCTACATTAACTTGATAAAAGCCATTGATGACAACCCAAAAGGTCATATAATACTAAATGGGGAAAAACTGCAATCTTTTGCTCTTAAATCAGGTACAAGATAAGGATGTCCTCTATCACCCCTCCTATTCAATATAGTTTTGGAATCATTAGTAACAGCCATTAGAAAAGAGGGAGAAATAAAGGGAATAAGAATAGGTAAAGAAGAATTTAAATTATCACTATTTGCAGATGACATGATATTTTACTTGGAAGACCCCAAAAATTCCACCAAGAAACCACTAACACTGATACAGAAATTCAGTAGCATAGCAGGATGCAAAATCAATACTCAAAAGTCAATAGCATTCCTCTACACAGATAACAAGCACACTGAAAGGGAAACAATAGAAACAATACCGTTTACAATTGCACCGTAGAAAATGAAATACCTTGGAATTCACTTAACCAAGGAAGTCAAACATCTTTTCACAGAAAATTACGACACCCTAAGAAAAGAGATTATAGAGGATTTCAGAAAATGAAAAGATATTCCATGCTCCTGGATAGGAAGAACCAACATCATGAAGATTGCCATAGTCCCGAAATTGCTGTACAAATTTAATGCAATCCCTATCAAACTGCACAAACATACCTCCCAGACCTAGAGAAATCAATCCTGAAATTTATTTGGAACCACAAACGACCTAGAATAGCAAAGGCAATCTTGGCCAATAAAGACAAGGCAGGAGGCATCACAATTCCTGACTGGAAATTATACTAGAAGCCAGTGTGATAAAATAAACATGGTATTGGCAACAAAATAGACCTGAGGATCAATGGAAGAGATTAGAAGATGCAGAGGCATCTACAATCACACTCAGCCATCTGATATTTGACAAAGGGGCCAAACAAGCTTACTGGAAGAAAGATAGCCTCTTTAACAAATGGTGCTGGAAAACATGGCTTTCTACATGCTGAAAACTAAAACTTGAGCCAGCTCTATCACCATGCACTAAGCTAAAGTCAAAATGTATTAAAGATCTAAACATTAAAACAGAAACACTCAGTCTCCTAGAAGAGAAAGTAGGAGGAATTCTTGAAGACATAAGGGGGGTAGGTAAATAGTTCATGAACAAACATATATTTGCACGGGAAACACTTGAATGAATCAACAACTAGGATCAACTCTTCTTGATGGGTTTCTGCACATCAAAAGAAATTGTCAACAAAGTAAAATGACAACCCACAAATTTGGAAAAAATCTTAACTAATAAGCAATCAGACCAAGGTCTGCTGTCTAGAATATATAAAGAACTAAGATATATTAGGGCTCTCAAATTTAGACCCAATTCAGAAATGGGCATTTGAGATGAATACACACTTCTCAGAGGATGAAATTAAAGAAGCTAATAAATATGGGAAAAAATGCTCCACATCGCTAGCCATCCTTGAAATGCAAATAAAAACAACACTGAGATACCATCTCACTCCAGAAAGAATGGCTATCATAAGGAAATCAACAAACAACAGATGTTGGAGAGGTTGTGGGGAAAGGGAACACTTCTCCAAGGCTGGTGGGAATGCAGACTGGTACAACCATTGTGGAGATCAGTGTGGAGACACTTCAATAGAGTAGGACTGGAAATCACATTCAAGCCAGCTATCCCCCAACTGGAAATTTTCTCAGAGGAACTGAAAACACTATATCATAGTGGTATATGTATACCTATGTTTATAGCAGCACAATTTGTGACAGCCAAATCTTGGAAACAACCAAGATGTCCATCACATGAGCAATGGTTGAAAAAGATGTAGTATTTCTATATAATGCAGTATTAATCAGCTATAAAGCATGATAAACTTGAGGCATTTATGCTGAAGTGGATGCCTCTTGAACATATACACATGAAATAAACCAGACACACATGGGCAAATATCATATAGTCTCCCTAGTATAAGAAGTCAAAAGAAAATTTACAAACAGAAATGTACAACTAAAGACAATTCAGTCAGATAGTTTGGGTGAACTGAACGATATATGTTGCAGAGTACTACTTAGCTTTCTTCTGGATGGTTAACAACCTAAGTTCACAGATCAAAGTTGGAGAAATGGAAGAGCTGCAAGGCCAGCCAACATTTTGGCGCTAGGCTTTCAAGGTCAGCGAAGACTCAGGGCATAGGAGATCCTGTACTGTAACATCAGTTGTGCCCCAAATTTTCTGATCAAAGAGATTATGGAGCTACAGAGGAGACTTATGATCTATAGTGTGCCTGGAGAGAGTCACATGGAAAGCAAACTTTCTCTCAGGTTTTCACAGAAAGCAAACTGGTCAAGCATTTGCCGTGACTCATCCACATGGATGACACAAAGGATCTACAGAGTAAGGTACGGGATTACAAGATAAACCCTGAGAGGATTTCACTGATCTCATCACAAACACAGCCACATCTTTTGCTATATAGGTCTTGATCTATCTCGGCTTTAATTCTCTAGCAGAAAAGTATAAAAATGAGGTATATAACATGGGGCCATAATAATACGTTGAGCTGTAAATGTCTATAGTCTACAACTTCTTCAGATAACTCACTATTATTATGGAATGCTGGACTGTGTTGGATTACGTTGCCAAGTTCTGGCACCTTAATTGCTTTAAAGACAATGGAGTGCTCATCTTTGACAGGTCTAGACAAAAGAAAAGGGGGTACACAAAGGAAGAATCATGATATGTGTGTATATAAACAGTACAGTTAGGATAAATATGCTATGCTTCTGCATAATTCTACGAGAAGCAAGATTTGCACTAATAGTGGTTGGACAAGATATTATGTTGCCTTCTATCACTATGGACACCACTAGGAAGATAACAAAGTAGAAAGTATTAATTATTGAATCTGTGATATAATTCAGCTATTAAAAAATAAGATAATTATATAGCTACATTCTCTTCATTCACTGATTAGAGACATCTGCTATAATTATGTCTGTAAGTATAATATCATGTATGCACCTTGTACAACACCACATTTTGCAATGTATTAATTTATTGAATCTGTTCTGTTAATTTGTCTTGAAACTGTCTCATAGCTATTTGTTCAATGAAAATACTAGTAATAATAATAATAAAGAGATTTAAATAAAATCATATGAAGATACACAGAGAAAAAGTCACAATCACTTATCAGATTGCTTTCAAACTTTGCTGCTTGAGTAGCAGAAAGTTCAAACTTGGATCTGATCCACCAGAAACTGAGGTATCGCTGTACAATAATTTTCATGCCATGTATTTATAATTGAAAAAATTTTGCTCTCAAACCCAGCACTGAGCACCCTCAACAGAAAATCTTTATTACTTGTTTCCTATAGTCAATAAAAATATTTTAGAAGTATAGCTACTTTTAGTATCTTTTTAACTGCATTTTTGCTCCATTACTCTCAATTTCCACACAAAAAAGTAAGTTTAGATAAAGATAGGAATAAAGATTGTTCACCCTGTGTCATTGTATGTTGGTAATCTCCAACTTTTTTTCCTCCTCAGGGGCTCATACCTAAGAGTGTGACTTGAGTCTCAGAGGAGACTTTGGATTTGAACTTATCAGCGGGGCTGAACTGTTAAATTTTGGTAGCTATTGCAGACATGAATTAAATGCATTTTGAATAAATAGATGCACTGACTCTTTAAGGAACTGGATATGTTATGAAGAATGTCCCCCGAAATCTTCAACCTTCTTGCATGTATAGGTGGGGCTTTTAGAAGGTGACAAAACTATAGTGGCAATAGAGTGATTTGCCCATAGGAGGTAGAATTCCATCAGGAGAGACACCACTGACATTCAGCACCTAGAGAGAGTGTCGCCCCTCTTGATTCTTAATTTCCCTCTCTGCCTCCTTCCTAACCTGAGCAGCTTTCTTCCCCTGGGCCCCTCTCCTAGAGCCAACACATAGTAGACTAACCTCCAAGCAAAACTAAATCTTTCTTATATGAAAATGAAGTATACATCGTGAGCCCATAATATTAAGCTGGGCTGTAAATGGATATGGTCGACAATTTCTTTGAATAACTCTCTATGGTTGCAGAGTGCTGGACTGTGTTGGATTGTGGTGTCGAGTTCAAGCACCTAAGTTAGTTGAATGTCAATGGAGTGCCCACTTTTGACAGGTGTAGAAAAAGAAAGGGTTGTAGAAAGAAAAAATCATGATGTGTGTGTATAGACAGTACAGTTGGGATAGATAACGCTGTGCTTCTACATAATTCTATGAGAGGCAAGATCTGCACTAATGCTGGTTGGACAGGATATTATGTCGGCTTTTAGTACTATGGTCATCCACTAGGTAAATAATTATTGAATTTTTGATATAATTCAGGTATAAAACAATAAGATAAGTAAGCAACTACACTCTTAATTCACTGATAAGAGATATCTGCTAAAATAATATCTGTAAGTATAATATCATGTATGCACCTTGTACAATACCAAAATGTTATGAAAACAGTTTGCAATGTATTAATTCATCGAATCTGTATGGTTAAGGTGTCTTGAAACTGTCTGATTGACATTTGTATTTTAATAAAATAAAAATAAATAAAAAAAAACTAAATCTTTCTTCTGTTAAACTGCAGGTGTCTGTTACTGTGCCTCAATCATGAGGAAGTGCCAGATATATATAACACAACTAAGGTAAATATCTTCAGGACACATTGGTAAGACTTTCTGAAAGAGATGAGGAGACAGGCTTCATTGACAAATATTTAAAATACAATTGAAGTAAAGTCCTATGTGATTATTGAAATTAAATGAAAACAAGGCATCAGAATATCATTCAATAATACATGTAGCACACATGCATTCTATAAAAGAAATACAAGGCCTAAAGGACAATGAAACATTTTGGCTGTAGTTGGTAGAGGTCAAAGTAAGCAAAACAAAATCTAAGGTGCTGATGAGGAATCAACAAGACTACACTGTCCTCGGAGAAAAAGAAGCCAGGCCATGTCATGCCTGTCCCAACTACACACATAATACTAAGACTGCTTCCTTCCAAGAGCAAGGCACTCATCCCATGGAGCAGACAGGTGTCTGCACTCTACAACCTAACCAGCCCAGCCCTGTGAACCGGCTGGGTGGTCTTGATGACCCTCTCACAATGCAGCTGGACAATGTTCTCTGACAGCTTGCCTGCAATGGGCCCAGTCAAGTGGGAGGATCCAGCTACCCATGGTCTGGAAAACAGCCTGGCAGCCCACCCTGAGTCACTCTGCCCATGCAGGCCCCAAGGAAGCAGACAGGTGGCCCTGACAATCCTGGAGAATCCTAAGAAGAAACCAGTGGCCCTGTTCAGCAATCCTCATCCCTAGCCCATCTTGGAGCAGATCAGCCCAACAAGGTCTACGGAAAGCAGAGAAGCAGCCCTATCACCACCACCTCCAGCTCACTGAATCAAGTCCACAAGCTACTCAATGTCTGCACAGCATTTTTTTTTTTGAGGATTGAATTCAGGACCCTGTGCTTGCCAGGAAAGCACTTATTCTAATGAGCTATCTCTCCAGCCCTACATAGCATCTTTACTTAAGAAAACTTAGACTGTCTCCCCACCAGTCTCCAGAACCCACACTGTCATAGCAAAGTGTCCCGTTATTGCTCTAAAGACAAGAAGCCTCTTCATATTCCATCACTAGGGCCTCACAAATAGTCTACCATGTTCACACAAAAGGCTACAACTCCAAGCATCCTAGAAGACCCCACTGAGCAGTGAAGACCACAGAACTTGAGTGCACACAGTGCCCTGAATTTTATAGGTCAGACGGTCCAGCAGAGCCCAAAGTGCCACTTCCAAGACTCCAGGAACCAAGGCATTGGCCTCTGGGCCTATGCCCTCCCACTGTTTCCTCCTCTGCCTGCTGCCTCTGCTGCTATTTGCCACTACAACGCCTGGGGATGCAGCTCGATGGTGCATGTGCTTCACTCCTGTTGTGCTGCTGTGAACCCATCCCTTTGCAGGACCTGAGGCATGCCTCGCAGTGCGCCCTCCTGCAGAAATGACCACTTTCTTGTCTGTGCTTTAGTTCTTTCTGTCTATAAAATAACTTTCCAGGTCATTAGAACATTTATCTATTTTATGGAGCAAGTGTTGTCCAATTATAGAATCAAAAATAAACCAATTAAAAACTAAAGTGTGAGAGAACCAGGCTGAGGCAAGAGGATGACTGCAAGTTCAAGACCAGCCTGGGCTAAAAAGGGAGGTCAAGAGTTCAAGGCCAGCCTGGACTACATAGTGAAAACTTTGTTTCAAAAAATAAAAATGAAAAACCCTTTTAATTGTAAAAATTGTGTCCTTTGACATTGTCTTATTGGATGCTTCATAGGATTTGTTGAGAAAGTATTATACAAAATGAATGGCATTATGGTTACATGGTAATCTTCTTTTCTAACCTTACAAAGGAATATATATATATATATATATATATATATATATATATATATATATATATATATATATTTGTTGTTTCCTTAACTATAGTACTAAGGTAAAAGTTATCGTGTTGGGGCCAGGGAGATGGCTCAGTGAATAAGTGCTTCCCTGGCAAGCACAAGGGCCTGAGTTCAATCCCTGGTTCCACCAAAAAAAAAAAAAAAAGTTATCGTGTTTATTTCATAAATACATAAAACATGCTACCATATTAAAAAGGTACAAAATGCTAAATATATATCTATATATTTAGATATATTTGTTTGCACAAAGGTTAACTAAAAGGAAAAGGTACATAGACATAAATTTGTACGTCTGTCAAAGGTAACTGCAGAATTAACTAACCCCATCCCTTTACTGGAATACTGACATTAGCATGACATGATAGCATTATGAAAACAGCTTCTGTATACACAGGCGCCTGGTTCTTTGGGATCAAATTCTAAAGCCACATAAGACATGTTTAGTTGTGTTATGTTAAGAATCACATGATTTAAACAGTGCTATCACTGAGAAAGTATTCATAGAAATTCTTGTTTCTGACAGAAAAATCATCTAGGCATTCCCTGATTAATAGTAAGTGCCTTCTGCTTTCCACCAGACAGTGACAGTAGTCTGCTAATCTGACTGGCCACACACTGAGCATCAGGCCCTTCAGGGAGCTGTGGCCTGGGCATCTTCAGGCTGCCTTTGCTCCTTCCTCCACACTCACTTTCAGTTACAAAGTCTTGCAGATATTTCCTAAACCTCTCTTTCTTTCTCGTGTTTCTTTATTTCTGTTCCCTCTGCTACCAGCACAGTCCTCTGGCTAAAATTCCATTTTCTCCTCCAGTTTTTTTCCTCCTTCAGCCCCAATGCATTCATGTTCCATTCATTATAGGCCCCATTGGGCCTATAAGCCCCAATGCATTCATGTTCCCAAAATATTGCTTATGTCCTGCCACATCCTTTCCCAGGAATCCATAATCCAGGTAATCCATTGATTCCAGAGGAGCAATTTTATAAGGCTCTTCATGGAAAAGTTCTGAATTAATTCTTCTGGGATGGAACCCATTCATTAATTTTTCTTTTATAAAATTCTCATCTATCTCTAATGTGCAGCCAGTTTTCTGCACATGTCCATTGCCTATCTAGTCAGGCTATAACAGACATGTGTATGCACATTTGTATGCACACATGCATGGACACATGGACACACACACACACACACACACACACACACACACGGCTTCTTTCCCTTCCCTGCATTCCCTTCTTTATTCCTTCCTTTGAAAAAGCATTTGTTTACAATCCTTACTGCAAAATTCACTTAAGAAAAAGCCAGAATACCACAAACACTTTATCAAAGTAATTCATAACTTGGTTCTGCCGGATTTTCTGCAATTATCATCATCCGCAAGAGGAACTCACTTTCCCACCCACTGTGCTTAATCCACACCATTCTGCCATGACCTTTCACCTGAGATGCCTGTTCCCTGTCTGTGTGATCACCAATCTGATCTGCTTTCCAAAAACAAGCTCTAGAGACAGGCTTGGTAGTACATACCCAGCATTCTAGTGCTTGAGAAGTTGAGGCAGGAGGATTGTTGTGAGTTCAAGCCAGCCTGGGCTACACAGTGACTTCAAGACCGTAGCAAGACGGTGTTTCAAGCAACCATAAAGCTCAACCTATCCCAGCAGTGCCAACCCCAAAGGCTTCACTTTCATAGGTACCTGACAGATGTGAGTTACACTGGTCACGCACCTTCCAGGAAATGGGCAGCACACACAGCGCTGTGGTCTCCAACTCCATATTCAGTGTCAAGCCCACACTCATCCATCAGTCTGTTCTAACAATATAAATGCGTTTTTCTGTGTACTGATCATGATGAAGGTATTTTTCTGTTTTTATGGAGGTTGTAGTCAACTTCAGGATAGAGGCATAAGATAATCACAAAAATAAATGTTAACTTATAATAAAACATGAGAAGAGGCCATATGGTATTGCGAGAGAACCTGACTCTGGTAAATGTCCTTATCTAAGATGTCTATGGAAAACAATAAGGAAAAAAATGATGACTGAAAATTATAGTCTTTAATTTAGGGTTTCTCAGCTTCTAGTTCCCCAAAGATTACAAATTTTGTGTAACTATGTATTGTAGTTTTAATAGGTTTTCAAAGGACATATGACCCCAAATTTTGTATAGCAATACTGTGAGATGCCTACTCTTCATTGCCACCTACATGTGCCTATTCATAGATGCCTACATATAGAAAACCCTGCTTTTATATCTGATATAATTAATTCAGCACAGAATGAGACACACACTCATTGTTTTAAGATATTGGCTTGCCAGGCATGGTGGCATATGCATGTATGCTTTCCAACACTTGGGAGGCCAAGAGTATGAGGTCACCCTGGGCAACAAAGTGAGTTCAAGGTCAAGGCCAGTTTCAGCAACATAGCAAAAGGCTGTCTCAGAAAACAAAGCAATGGCTGTGGAAATAGCTCAGTAAAATAAGAGCTTTCCTGGCAAACACAAGGTCCTGAGTTCAATCCCTGGTACAGCTAAATAAATAAATAAATAAAACTGGTTTTCCTCCCTATTTCCAACCTAAATATTTCTATAGAACTCAGACTCACAAAAAACAAATAAAATTTCTTTCTTTCATTCTTTTTCTTTTCTTTTTTTTGGGGGGCGGGATTTTAGGGCAGGGTCTACAGGGTGTTCAGGGTCTCACTACAAGATCGGACTCAGTGATTCTGCTGTGTACAGCCTCCCAAGAGCTGGGATTACAGGTGTTGCCACCATGTCCAGTCTCAATTGCTGTCTCAGCGCGCCACGGGGGCACAGCAGGCGTGCTTCGACCCTGCGCCTGCTTGGAGGCACCTTGATCCGCTGAGGTATTTGGTCATCCTATAGAATTTCTTTAATTTCTGAATAAATGTCAATTTTGAGTAGCTGAGAATGAGATAAATATGCTTTGCTTGGACACCAGGAACACGAGAGGAACGCAGAAGTTGTGCCTGTCTAAACAGGCTTGTGTGGGACTAATCCCAAAACCCTGTCCTTTCACTTATCTGCGTCCCATATCTCAGGAACTTTACATTTATTCTTTAAACTCTCTTCTGTTCCCCAACCACCCTAATTTTTTTCCAATAAGAACAGAAAATATTAATTTCGTACAGAAAACGATGAGTGCTGATTAATCAATAACAAGGATCAAATTAAATAATTAAACATTAAAATTTCCATGTACAATACAAGTGGAAATTGATTTCACTATAGATACATTGAAAATGAATGTTATATATGTAACAGTAAAAAATACAAATTTAGAAATAAATATGCTTTCTATAAGTCTATATTTATAAATATATTGCAGATAGATCTAAAAGTTACATATATATTAATTATACATTAGCCATAATTTCTGATTCTTAACAATAAATGTGAGCATAAATTAAAAATAAATAAAATTACAACAGATTTCAATATATATCTAACGTATCATTCAACATGTAATAATTTGTACTCCAATCTCTGGTCTTAAAATATACTGAGATAAAACAATGGCAGCAATGTACAAAACAAGTAAACCACATGAAAATATTAAAACAAGAAGATACAATAATTAAATTGGGTAATTCAAAGACTAAAGCATTTCAGTTCATTGTACACATCCAGCAAAGATCTAAGGAGAATAAAACTTGTATAATTCCATAGTCTCATTTCATGATTTTCCTAAATTTCAAGTCAAGAGAATCTCAAAACAAGTTGTCTCTGGAATTTGATGAATAGATAACACCATGCACACACATTGACATTTTAATAGACTACCACTTTTGAACGGGGCAGGAAGCAAACACCCAAATTTAAACAGGTTTTTACATTCTTCACTGGCTACCTATGCTTATGCCTTGGAACTCCTGTGTAGCACTTTCATCTTGATTGTGTAGATGAAAGGAAATGAGATGTAAAGCATTCTTGACACTTAACAACACTTCAGGTATAAAGTCTTGTTACAGTAGATTGAAATCCCAAGTTCATTCTCAAAGCAATGATTAATTTATATTTTTTTACCAGTGGTTAACTTTTCTTGTCATATACAGTTGAAGGTATGTTACATACTTGTACATGAGAAACCAAGTCTCAGGGCCAGGGAGATGGCTCAATGGCATAAGCACTTGCCCGGCAAGTGCAAGATCCTAAATTTGATACCCAATACCACAAGAAAAAAATGTGGGAGAAACCAAGTCTCAAAGAGGACTTTAAGGAGAAAACATCAAGAACAAAATTACTTTCCCTTATAGGCAACAATGACAAGGAATGAGCAGGTATTGACCCCTAATACTGTCATTTATTACTCTGAATTTTATGGGACTTGGGATGTAAAATGAATGTTGTGCTCTCACTGACATTTAGAACTGTCTATATGCTTTTTCACTACTTCAAAGTAAGTAAATTAAAAAAGAATTTGACTGTAAGGATGGTACTGATTTTGTTCTCATTTTTAAAATAACTTATTCTTTAATATCAGCATTTTAATTAATAATGGCAAATTTTCTGCTACACATTTCATGATGATGAAGATTGGCCAATATATATGTCCTCCAAACAGGACAGCTCCAGGCTCAATAATAAGCATTAACTAGCTCCTTCCTAGCTAAGTACTATGATGTGTTTTATACAACATCATGCAAGTGAAAACATAGAACTACAAAGTAGCCACGCGGTTCTTTCTTTTATAGTTTCTCTCCCTGGAACTTTCACATGCACTGAGGGAGTATCATAACTTTATGTTCCTTTCTTACTGAGTTTTTTCCAGGGGGAAGGAGATGAGCAGGAGTAGCCTATCAGAAAGGACACCATGCACATGATGATGGAAGTTGCACAAGGTGGAATGGCATCTTCTCTGTGCCCAGGAAGGCTCACAGGCATTCAGTGACAACACAGACTCCCTAAGTCACAGGGATGCATCCCTAGTACCACCTCACTGTCCAGTGTAGCACTGTTCAAATAGGATTTGCTCTTGGGCTGCTTTCAACATGCAGATTAAATTTTAATAACAATGGATTTTTGTAACTGGCATATGAAACCTATGCTCTTTATCCACAACCTCAGGGCATGGCACCCCTCCAGTGACTAAGATTAAGCCTTTTGTAGAATTATGAACTTGGAGAGCTTTTTAAAGAAAGAGGGATTAGACACCAGGTGGGAATTAGCCAAAGCTGTCACAGCTCTGGTTGTTACTTCTCTTAATCCATCATGCTGAATCAAAAGGCAAACTGTGAAGAAAAAGCTTAAGCAACCTGTTTGAAGATCCCCTCCTGTCTTTCCTAGAAGGATTAAGTCATGACTACAATTTACTTTGGAAATTATAATCCCCATGAAAATTATTAAATCGCTGTGGCATCTCTTTCCATCAAAATATTTTATAATTTTTCATCTCTTAAGTCATAGTAATAGTAATGCAGTAGGATTTATACTAAAGCATATAAACTTTCCATAGTCTCAAGATTTTATGACTTTTTGCATTTTTTGGCCTCAAAAGTATAAGACTTTTAAGTGTTAAGGACTCCAGATCTATTATTTAAAAGTAGTCACAACGATTACAGATAAATTGATTAATTTTATCATGTATTCCGAACACTGGAGTCCATAAACATCCTTCCTACGTTTCCACAACACAGGAAATAGAAGTGGCTGTCAGCCTCAGTAAGAAAGGAAGACTGAAGCCAACCCTGTGATATAGTTAAGAAGTCAAGCGGAATACCCAGTGGAATGTAGTGATATTCAACTTTCCTTGTGGTAAATCTTGGAACACAGTATCTTTTTGAAGACATGAGCAATATGCCTACTTCTTATCTTCAAAAATTGCATTTTAATTATAATTATTAACTTATACTAATTTCACAAGTTAATGGGCTTCACTGTGACATCTCCATATGGCACATATGAAGCTGTGATTATATCCATTTCTTTACTACCCCAGCCCCTCCTCTCTCCTCCTCCAGCACTGCCCCCTTTCCCTTTCCTGATTGTCCATCTACTTCCAGATGATCTTTTTTGGAGGGAAGGATTCCACATACCACACAGGACAGAACACATGCAATACTTCTCCTGTTACTACCTTATTTCACTTAATATCACGTCCTCCAGTTTCATGCATTTTTCTTGCAAATGATAGCATTTCATTTTCTTCAAGGGTAAAAAATGCACCATTGTGTACATGAACCACATTTTCTTTATTCATTCATTCACTGAGGGGAACAGAGACTGATTCTATATCTTGGTTATTGTAAATAGGGCCACAAAAAACCACAGGCACACTTACTAATCCCTTGGGCAGCTCACAAGCCAATAAAATTGACAAACCAGCATAACTATCACATATCCTTAACAGAATTATTAACAAACAAAGCCACAGTGAAGTAGCATGCATCCCAGGAATGGCTCCAAATTAGAAAGACAAAGTAACCATCTTATTAATAAGCAAAATGAGAAAATCATAGGATCATGCAGAAAATTCAATACAGAAAAACCAGTTCATAAAGTTCAATAGTGAATCATTGTTTAAAACTCTTGTACAAACAGTAAAAGAGGGGCTAAATGAAAAATGGCAGAGTAAAGAACAACAGCAAAATACAATGACATGGAATTCTTACTCCTGATAAGCAACATAGTGAAAAGGATAAAAGGAAGCAGAGCTCTAGAAATTTCCTCTAACAAGAAAACTAGAAACTACATAGAAGAATGAGAAATGAAGTACACACAAAAAAAGAACAAAGCAGCCAGGAAAAGAGCTCCTCCTCTCAGGGAGGAGACCTAACACCACTGATATAGGCAACCTGAGAGAGGATGCACAGTATTAGGGAGAAACAACAGACGGGGCTGGCATTCCCAGCCCCAAACAGCATGGGTTCTTATTTGAAAATGATTCCTCCTACATGACAGTGTAAAGAAATCCAGTGAAGCACCTGATATATTAGCTGAGGGATTTACTGCTAAATTCTACAAGAACTTCAAGAAACATGCAATATCAGTATTCTTCAAACTGTTCGATAAAATTGAAAAGAAAGGACTACTTCCAAAATCATTCCTGAAAGCTAGCATTACCTTGACTCTAAAACTAGACAAGAACCTAACTTTAAAAAAAAAAGGAACAGCTGCAGGCCAATCTCTTCAATGAACATAGATGCAAATATCATGAACAAGATTCTGGCAAACAGAATACAACAGATCAGAATTCAACGAGTCATAAAAAAGATCATACATAGTCAGCAAGCAGGCTTCATCCCAAGGATGCAGGGCCAGTTCAACATACACAAATTGATAAATGTAACATATCATATAAACAGAAGAAAGAATAAAAATCACATGTTCATCTCAATAGTTGGAGAAAAAGTCTTCAACAAAATCTTATATCCATTTATGATAAAGACCACCAAGAAAATAGGCACAGACCAGTGATGCTGAGCCTTTAGAGTGCCAGTGATACAAATAGCACACATAGAATAGGTTCATCACCACTGTTATAGAAGGACCTTATCTAAATCTATCAAGAGCCATTTATAGCAATCATACTGTCCACATCATACTAAATAGGCAAAAACTGAAAGCCTTCTCTCTTAAATCAGAAACAAGATAGGATGTCCTTTATCTCTCTGCCAATTCAGTATGTGACTCAAAACACTAGCTAAGATAATTAGGCAAGAGAAAGAAATAGAATGAATGCATAGAGCAGAAGCCAAATTATCACCATGGCAGATGATATGATCTGCCACACAGAAGACCCCAAAAGTTCTACCAAAAGATTTCTAGAATTAATGACCTATTCCAGTAGGGTAGCAGGAAACAAAATTAATACACAAAATTCAAAATTGTTTCCATATACCAATAATAAACTCACAGAGAAAGGAGAATCATTCACAATAGCATCAAAAAAAATGAAATACTTAGAAATTAACCTGACCAAAGAAGTGAAAGACCTCTACAAAGAAAACTGCAGCACTCTAAAGAAGAAGATTGAAGAGAACATCAGAAAAATGGAAAAATAATCCTGGATGCACAGAAGCAATATTGTTAAGTATCCATACCTACAAAACTGACATAAAGATCTAAGACAATCACAATAAAAATAGCAGTTGTTCCACAGAGAACTACAAAAAATAATGCAAAAATTCACATCGAGGCAGAAGAAACCAGGAATAGCCAAAGCAATCCTAGCTAACAGGAAAAAGCAAAAGGCATCACAGTCCTGCACTTGAAGTTGTATTACAAAGCTACAGTGATCAAATACCATGCAATTAGCACAAAACAAACAGATAGATCAATGGAATTGAACAGAGAACGCAAAAGCAATGACAGACACTTTCAATTATCTGATCTTTTGCAAAGGGGTCAAAAATATCCACTGAAAGAAAGGTAGCTGATTTAACAATTGGTTTTGCAAAAACTGGCTATCCACATGCAAAAGAGTAAAACAAGAGGCATATATATTCACCATGTATTAAACTAAAATAAAAGTGGGTCAAAGACCTAAGTGTTAAAGCAGAAATACTGCGCTGGGGAGATAGCTCAGTGGTCTAAGCACCTGCCTAGCAAGGGCGAGGACCCGGGTTCAATACCCAGTACCACACGCCTTACTAGCCCTGGAATCCTGTCATGCTGTTCTGGCCACCAAAACCACAGTGGTAGTTCACACCACTAATACCAGTGCTGGGGAGGCTGAGACAGGAGGATCACTATGAATCTGAGCTATGTAGAAGGACTCTGTACCAAATTAATTAATTATTTTTTATAAAACAGAAACACTTGACCTGCTGGAAAATGCAACAAGTAAAACTGGGGAAGACACAGGCATAGGCAAAGACTTGCTGAACAAAACCCAGTTGTATGAAAACAGCACCAAGAATCAACAGATGGGGTCACAGCAAAGAAAACAACAGAAGTGACAATAGTGCAGTGACAACTTACAATATAAGAAAAAAAATTGTCAGCTACTCCTTGATCTTCAGACTGATATCTAGAATACAGTATATAAAGATGTCCAAAAGAAGCTCTGATACAAAAAGACTGAATCAAAAAGTGGGCCACAAAAATAAGCAACTGTGTCTCAGCAGAAGTTCAAGTGAACAAAAAATACTAAAAACGTGTTCAACATTTGTCCATTAGAGACATGTAAATCAAAACAGCACTGAGATTCCACCTTATTTCACAAAGATCACTTTTCTCTGTGGCCCTGTAACCTCCTTGATCAGAAAATTTGGGACACAACTGAATTATAGGCTGTTAACAGTTACAGGTTCTCTTATGTCCTGAGACCTCACTGATGGATAGGGCCAAAATATTGCCTATCCTTGTAGCCCTTCTTTTTCTCTAATTTTTGGTCTACAAACTTAAGCTGTTAACCATCCAGAAGAGAAGCTTAATTATATTATTACCCAATAACATAGGCACCTGAGCTTAACCTCACTATCTATCTGAATATAAAACATCTTAGACATAACATACAACAGGTATTTTCCATAAAGTACTGATATGTAAAACTTTAGATCCCTACAGAATATGAAGAAAAAAAATAAAAAATAAAAATAAAATATTTTTAATTAGGAATAAATAATTACGTATTTTTACAAAGAAATTTAGAAATCTAGGCTCATAGAGCACTTTAGCAGAACAGTCCTGTGAGATTTTTTTCTTGTATCTTGTTTTCATTTATTACTCTTTTTTTAAACAAATATTTACTTGACAGACAGTATCGTACTAATTGATATGAACAGCTATCATTAAGAAAATAAAATAATATAAAATTCTGGTGAGGCTGCATGGGAAAAGGGTCCCTGGACCACCATGGGAGAAGGGTTCTCTTCTCCACTGTGGAAGGGAAGGTAAAATAGCATGCAAACTAGCACAACTGCTGCGGAGATCAGTAAGGATGTTCCTCAGAAAACTAAAACTAGGATTTCCATCTGACTCAGCTATTCCCCTTCTAAGCGTCTTCCCCAAAGACTTAAAGACATCATATTACAATGGTACGTGTGTATCGTTTATAGCAATATAGCTCATAGCAGCTAAGTCTTGGAAGTGGCCTATGTGCTTGGGAATAAGTGAATAGATAAAAAGATGTGGCATTTATACATAGTGGAATATTGCTTTTCTCTGAAGAAGGATAAGACTTGGTGCATCACACCGCCAAGGCTGAAGCAGGAGGATCACTTAAGGTGAGGCTATCTTGGGCTGCACAGTGAATTCTAGGCCAGTCAACACTTCATAAGAAGACACTGACTCAAAACTAAACACAAACAAACAAAAAGGATAAACGTGAATCATCTGTAAGAAAATGGATATACTTTGACACCATAATGTTAAATGAAATAAATCAGATACCCAAACTTAAGTCACATGGTTTCTCTTATATAAGAAACTCACTGTAGAAATAAATTGAAAAGCAAAATAAAAGATAAATAATAGGAAACAAGGAGACAGATATTTTGCAAATGGGAAGAAACAAAGAGGCAGCAAGAGGAGTAAAGGGGGGGCGGGGGGGAACTTACAAGGAACTGAGATGTGTTATTTACCTGCTCCAGTGCCCCCAAGGAGATATGCAATTATATACCGCAAATGTGTACTAATTAAAGTAAATTTTTTTAAATGAATAATAATGCAGGGAACTTTTTTGACCTGATAAAGGAAATCTGCAAAAAAGAACCTATGGTGAACAATAGTTACTGAGAACGATTGGAAATTTTCACTCTAAGGTCAGGAACAAGGCAAGAACACCTTTCTGTTCTTACCACAATTAACGCCATATGCCCACCCTAGTCACTGCAGTTGGCGGGGACACAGGCACAGAGATGGGACCAGAGAAAGTGGAACTACTTTCATTTGTAGATGATACGATTAGGATTATCCACATAGAAAATCTGGAGTAATGTGTTAAAAATAAAAAAGGAAAGAAAACTTCCTAGAGCTTAACTGTGAGCTAAGGACACAAGATGTAAAACACAAAACTTGTTGAGCACATACAAGCAGAAATTCTTTCACATCGCTAAAAAGTAAAATAATTATAAATAAAAGATATTGAAAATTATACAATGTTAATGAAAGAAATACATGAAGACAAACAAAAGGAAAACCATAACATCTTCATGTGTTAGAAAAATTAACATACTAAAGATATAAATTCTCTTGAAATTGATACAAATATTTAAAATAATTGTTATCAAAATCACAGCATACTTTCTGTACACAAAAATTATTCTGCAACTTTTACAGAAAGAAAAAGGCAGGCTGGGGAGATGGCTCAGTAGAATAAGCACTTCCCTGGCAAGTGCAAGGGCCTAAATTCAATCCCTCGTTCCGGAAGGAAGGAGGGAAGGAAGGAAGGAAGGAAGGAAGGAAGGAAGGAAGGAAGGAAGGAAGGAAGGAAGGAAGGAAGGAAGGAAGGAAGACAAAGGGGATATAACAGCTGAAACAGTTTTGGGAAAGTAAAAGCAAAAGAAATCAATCTACCCTATTTTAAAGCTATGCACTATAATAATCAGACTACATCATATTAATAGATCAAGAGACATATATATAGATCAATAAAAAATAGAAAATGCAGAAATACAACCACAAAAATATGCCACAGGAATCTTTGCCAAACTTAAAAAAAATCAGTAGCGTACAAGTATCCTTCAAATAAACAGTGCTGATTGAGTGTACATCCATCCATAAGGTCAATTTTTGAAGTAAAGAATCTTTGCCTAAATTTTATTCACAACTTACACAAAACTATTTGTTTAAAATGGATCACAAGCTGAGATATAAGTAAAAATAAATTAAATTCAGAAATAAAGAAAATCTGCAGCATCTAAGACTAGGGTCTTAGTAACAAGAAGTTCACAATCTATAAAAAACAACATAAAACTTTAAAACTATTAATCTATTAAAAAATAACTGCTAAGAGCTATACACACATTTTGAGAAAACAACAGCGAAGCAAATGTCCAGCATACAATGCAGGTACAATATAAGAAGAATTTTGACAATTCAAGAGCACAAAAGCTAACAATCCACCAAAAACATGGACAAAGACATTTTACCAAAGAAAATATACAGATACAAAGCAAGCAGGTGAAAAATGTTCACCATCATTAATCATTCAGGACCTACAAATTAAAATCATAATTAAGTATTATGACCAACTTATCAGGATGCCTGAAATTAGAAAAAAAATAACAAATTTTGAATGGCGAGTAGAAACCGTATCATTCAACATTGATGATGGAAATTTAAAATTGTATAATCAGGTTTAAAGCATCATAAAAAACTAACTATGTGACTACTAGCAAATACCAGAACTCAGCAGTTACATTCCTGACCATATATCAGAGAAAAATGAAGATTTATAAGCTCAAGAAAACTGTGCACAACTGTGCATGAATATCATCTGTAACAGCCCCGAGCTGGACAATCCAACTGCCACGTGATGAAACAAACTCGTGCACCCACACATGGAATCAAAAGAACAAGCCAATAGAAATGCAGCAGCTCTGATCAATCCCCAGAGACTACCTCAGTTTTTAAAATACTAACCCGCAAAAGGTAAATACTGTAACATACAGCTAGTATTATAGTGTATAATTTGGTCTGTAGCCATACATATTTTATATAAAATACATCTGAAATGACTAAACTATAAAAATGGATGTGGATTAGAGGGTGGAGTCTGAAGGAAAATATGTCTACAAAATGGCAACATGAGGGAATCTTGTAGTAGAAATGGATTTTAATAATGTCAGTGTTAACAGTTGTGATATCACAGCTTTGTAAGACATTACCATTAGAAGAAATTAGGCAGTGTACTTATAATCTATTTGATTTCTACTATTTCATGCAACTCTATATGAATCTATACATGTCTCAAAATAAAAGAGCTTAATTTATAAAACACAGTTTATATAGGTATGCAGGTGGATAACTTACTTAAAAAGCTGAAAGAACAAAAGTAGTAAGCTCCTGTTGGTGTCTTGGTACATGTTTATCATGCCACGATTTTCAGGAAGCTGAAGGGGGAGGAGGAGCTCAAGTTTAAGCCCAACTTTGGCAATTTAGTAACTTGGAGAGAGCTTGCCTCAAAATAAAAAAAATTTAAAAAAGCACTGAAAATGTACCTCAGTATGCATGTTCTGGGTTCCATCCCTGGTATATACACAGAAAGAGAGAGAGAGAGAGAGAGAGAGAGAGAGAGAGAGAGAGAGAGAGAGAGAGAGAGAGAGAGAGAGAGAGAGAGAGAGAGAATAAGCCAAGGAAAGAATCCTGGGCTAGGAAATAAGCATTTAGTAATAGCTTTATGTTGTTTGAAATTGGACAATTTATAAGCAAGTACAGCTATAAATAAACATGGTAAGCAAAATAATAAATTTTTTAAAGAAACTAAAAACATCATCAAAAATTAATATTTTAGCACAATAACATGTTACCACAGAAATGTTATTTTTGACAGTTTACAATAACAAAATGTGACATCTAGTATAATGATTCAATATCATGTACTTAAGTATGCATAGTGTATAATAAACATCAAAATATGAGCATACTAGTTTTGAGGATGGAAATGCATGGGGTTCTTTGTCCTACTTTGCCATATCTTTCAAATTTGCCATATATAACTTTCTAAAAGGAGAAAGCAGTCAGAAAAAATACCCCCTTCACCTCTTAAGAAGTCAAAGCTGGAACTTCTAGCTAGTAAGGAGCACACATAGAGTAGACTCTCAACAAATTCAGAAATGTGTCACTATCCCCAGAACTAAAGACACTTAGCTTGTATTTTGGGACCTTTAAGAGCAGGGTGGCCCTGGCTGCTGCAGAGCCTCCAGGCTCATGGTCCTGGATCTCCCAGGGTGCGATCATGGGGTGCATTTGGAAGACCCGAGCCCTGCATTGCCATAATGCCTAGAGAGGTTTTTACTAGTGTTGTGAGTTTTGGGTGTTTCCTTCTAGATGTTTTCTAGGTTCTTCTTGTCATGGACAAAGAACTGGTCAAGACAAGCACAAGAAAACACCTGGGTTCTACTTCTATTAAGGGTGGAAAAATAAACTTGCTGCACTCAGTGAGGGCAGACCCCTGGGAAAGAGGGTTGCACTCTTGGATCTTCCTCAGACCGAAGTCTATTGAAGGCCATCCTATCAGAAGCCTGCTCAAATTCCCGCCAGAAGACTCAAAGCCAAGGCTATCTGGCCCCAGGCATTGGGCTTTGTGAACTGTTTTACAGCATAGTTGCTGGTTCTCCTATTGACAGGTCACAGCTTATACACCTTAGACTGACTGCTGGGTCTGAGGCCCCTGTGGGTGGCCTGCTAACACTGCAGATCCACATGTGACTTAGTAGTGCGTCATGTGGGCTGTGCTCTCTTCTTGCAAGTGCTCTGGCACCCAGCAGCCTCAGGCAGCTGATGCAGGCCTGGACACTTGACTTCAGCTCTGAACAGCATTCTCCACACCTCTTTGGGCTCTTTGCCAACCTACCAAAAGACCTCAGGTGAGAGAAAGCTGCAGTTGTTAGGCTGAGTCTATTGTGAAGGGCAGGCAGCCAAGGCAAAATGATACCCTATCCATCAATCAAGGTGGTAACCTTAGGGGACTCAACTTCACCACAGTGGAGACAAGTACAGAAACCTGAGTTGATCAGGAGTCACTGTTGCTGCCATTAAGAGGACACCACAAAATGGTCCTTCATTTATATCCCCCCTTTTTTGTTTAGTTTTGTCAGAGATGGCTATTCCATTGCCATTCAAATTCTGGAGGTGCATGAATTCAGCAAAATAATCAAATATAGTCCAATAGTCCATAACAGTAGTGGGTTATCTGCAGAACTGGCAATATCAGAATAAGATAAACATACAGCTACTTTCTCTTAGTTCAGTGAGAAGAAAGATCTATACTAATAGTGTCTAGACAAGATATCATGTCTGCATGTTGTACTGTGAATAACTACTATGAAGACAACAATATGCAATGTATTCATTATTGTAACTGTCCTACTAACCTGTTTTGAAACTGTCTCATTGCTATTTCTTTCTCAATAAAATTAATTTTTTAAAAAAGGGGACAAAGAGCACTTCAGGCAGTGGCCCACCCCAAATTTGCAGGGTGGGTACCTCGCTGAAATCCCTTTTCCAGATGGTTCTCATCTCCACTATATGCAAATTAGTAAGCATTGGGCATGAAGCTGCCTCAGTCTGGAAGGTGGCTAATTAAGCTTAAAGTTCTAACCCACTGTCGTGAAAGGAAAATAGGTACAAAGTCTAGCTTGGAAAAGTAGAGGCAGGTAGCTGAAGATACCTCTTTCAGAGTACATAATAGGATGGAAACAAAAAAGAGATGGAGTTTGAGGCATTCAGAGTATTTTTAACTCAGCTTCTCATTGCAATTTCAGCCCATGGGCAAATGGAGTTATCTATCTTAGAATCCTTAAGAATGAGATAGATAGATAGATGATAGATAGATAGATAGATAGATAGATAGATAGATAGATAGATAGATAGACAGACAGATAGATAAATAGATAGATAGATAAATATTCCAAGATACATAAGAATATATATATATATTCTTATATCTATCAGAATTGGTGAAAAGATCATTGTATGTTTTTGGCAACAGTGACTGGTTAGAAGTGGGCACCTGGATCTTCTGAAAGGGCCACTGGGAAGACTGTCCACTTTGCCCTGCACTTGCTGCTAGAAGGCTGGAGCTATGAACTTGCCAAACTCAGCCTTAACAATAAAACCAACCTAAAATATAAAGCAAATCAATGGATGTAAAATGGATCCAAACTGATATCTAACAGCAAGTGTGTGGCCAGCCTTACTCCCAGATTTTTAAGTACCTGAGTTGACAAGTTTTAAACTGATTGAATTTGTAGTCATGTGCAGGTGAATAATTCCTCACACTGTCAGGGGGTTCTCTCTCTTCCAGGCTAGCTTACTAAATATAACTTTTCATGTCCTCTAGGTTGCCCTGCTGGAAAAGGAGAAAAAGATACCAACTTCAAAGTCTTATAGAGATTCAATGAGATAGTGTACATAAAATCACACATTTGTTCACAACATTGAGCTACAACAAGCATTACTTAACTTTTTTAAATTAAAATAAATATGGAGAAAACCCGCACTTTAAAGCACGGAGAAATACCTAATGTTATTTGTTCTTGGCAGCCTTTTTCCTCTTTAGTTTGGCATTCATTGTGGTCAATGCAAAATTTTGCTGTGGCTCCTTGGAAATGGAGCTTAATGGTTAGGCATCTTCACAAACATCATTTCATTCCTTAAGGAATCCTGTAGCTTCCTAGCAGACTTCTGCATAAGACTCATCTCCTTAAGGATCCTATCTTTATGTTATTATTCTCAAGTCATTAGAGGCACTGCTACCATTTGGTTATATCGATGTCTCTCTCTCTCTGTTGCTGTCTGTCTCTGTCTGTCTGTCTCTCTCCCCCTCTCACCCTCCCTTTGTCTCTCTATCTCCCTCCCTTCCTGCCTCTCTCCTTCTCCCTCCCCAAGGATCTGCTTCACTGCCTCCCTTCTCCCTCCTAAGAATGCCTACAAGAATGTTCCTTCCCCATGACAATCCATATGGCACCATCCAAAGCTGCCTCAAAGCTTCTGTTTTGAATCAAGAAATGTGAAATTCATCAACCAATATCCCAGAACTTCCATGTAAAAACATAGTAAAGAGTTAATTGCTTTGGGATTTCAGTTTGGAGGAGGCTGAGGTGCAACTTTCTTCAGTCTTCCTGAATCTGGGTTCATCTGACACCAGCCACCTCCAGCATGCTGCACAAGTTCATCCCCAAGGAGATCAAAGTCATGCACCTGAGATGCACTGGTGGTGAAGTCGGTGCCATGTCTGCCCTGGCCCCCAAGATCAGTCCCTTGGATCTGTCTCCAAAAAACGTGGGGGATGACATAGCCAAGGCAACTGGTGACTGGAAGGGCCCGCAGACTACTTTGAAACTGACCATTCAGAACAGACAGGCTCAGATTGAGGTGGAGCCTTCTGCCTCTGCCCTGATCATCAGAGCCCTCAAGGAGTCGCCAAGAGACAGAAAGTAGCAGAGAAACATTAAACACAGCAGAAAAATCACTTTTGATAAGATTGTCAACATTGCCCAACATGTGCGGCACCAGTCTTTAGACAAAGAACTTTCTGGAACTATTAAGGAGATCCTGGGATTGCCCAGGATGTTGACTGCAGTGTGGACAGCTGGCATCCTCATGACATCAACAACAGCATTGTCCAGTGCTCAGCTAGCTAAGGAGCATAAGAAAATACGTCAATAATTAGATGTTCTGACAAAAAAAAAAAGAGTTAATTGTACAAGTTGATGCCTGTGGCAGTTCTATTTGGCAGAGAGTAGATACAACAATCAATAGTTTGGTAAATGGTTCTGCCACAAATGAACACCATCTAAGTAGGTACGGTAAGAACCTCTATGAATAAAATTATTTCTTTGGTCTCTGTTAGCACATTTATCTCCTACAGCAAAGCACTGATGACTTTGCATAATTATTAGGTGGAACCACTTTTGCTGCCACTTCGTTTTGTAAAGGTCACTTCTTAGGAAGTTGTGAGCATAAATTTGGTTTACTGGTTCATCAAGTGTCTCTCTAAATAGAAGTGAGTATCTGGATACAAGGCATAACTTGTTGCGTGACCCTAAACCTCAACCTTCACAGGCCCTCAGATCTCTTGATTAGAGTCCTCAGGCCATTGCATAATGGAAAACATGTCAGAAAGAGAGGTGTATGCTTTTGAGTTCCCTGGAGCAGCTTTCCACCATCTGGATGACTCATTCTCACTGATGCTTTAGCTGTGAAAGTACAATTTGATCATATGGGTGTGTGGACTTAAAACATTAATAAGACCAGAAATTAAACATTCTAGCCTATAGTAATTGCTTCTTTTATAGGCCTACATATCTATAGGACCTGACTATTGCCTCCTTAGGCCTATGTTGGGGGATCCAGGAGAGTGCAGATATTATAGTGAAACCTATATCATTTAATTTATTCTCCCCACTAAAGCCTGAATACTGATATGTACCCTCTAAGAACTCTTTTTATGCTGTCTTTCATGATGACTTCAGAGGTTTACTCCATACCACCTTTCTCTCCTTCTTTGGATACTCTAACCTCTTCCATGTTTTTCTTACCACCTACCTCTTCATGCATTTATTAAGCAGTTTTGCCCTAAATGACAGAGATATGAATGAGGATGCAGATGCTATTGACACCTTTGGCCACTCTTTGGCTTCAAAGAACTAAGTAGGGTTTCCAAGAAGAAACCTTTGGATTAGAAAGACTTCTAAGAAGTATGCATTGAGCCTCCTAGAATTCCCACATTTCTGTAATACTCCTCCCCTTAAGTGTCAGCTCAATTTATTGATTTACCTAGGAGTTTACCAGTAGAGTAAAATAAATATGGTGGAATATCATTTTTATTTTTATTTCGCAAAACATTATAATTTTTATTTTGTTAGCAGAATCTCACCTTTCCTGCCATTGGTAGAGAAGCCTCCACAAGGCAAAAAAGCACCAGAGACCTCAGCCACAGCCAGTGAGGTACTGGGACCACTGGACCAACAGCACTGAGTCACAGACTCAGTGTGTGCCAGCAGTGCACACATGAATGTGGACACATGTTCTTCTCTAGAGCCTTCAGATGAATCTCAGATCTACCTGTCTCCTTGGCTACACTTTATGAGGGACGTTCAAGCAAAAAGAGCAGCTAGGTCTTGCCTGGATTCCTGACCCGTCTAAATTTTCAGATAATAAATGTA
>PVKA01022431.1:0-37117 GCA_004027165.1 Ctenomys sociabilis
AAAAAAAAAAAAAAAAAAAAAAGACTGGTACAGTGTGAAGTGAAAGTTTACTTAAAGTGTGGCAAATGCAGAGAAAGCAGAAGAGCTCTGTCAGCATAGGCAGGCAGCATAGGGGGCATCCTGCCGTGGCCAGTATGGAGGGCCCATGCTTCCTGCCTGTATCGGTTGGGCCCATGCTTCCTGCCTGTATCGGTTGATCCATTGTGTCAACTTGAGAAGTTAAGAGGTTTAAGTGAGTCTGCAGAGAGCCAGGATTCTTAGTTTGTAGACACCTCATCCTGTGCAGGAGGAGGGCAAGGATATTGTGTGAGTTCCACACCCCCAGCCCGGAGTAGCTTGTTTATTATATGTGGAGGGGAGAGGGGCTGGCTAGACGCCCCAGCTGCTACCCTTCCCTTTGCTCTTTGCTGCTTACTGTGCCATGAATGGCTGACCTCTGCCATGTGCCGCTCTGCCTAGGAGCCAGCTGAGTTAAGACTGAAACCTCCACAAACCGTGACTGAATAAACCTTTCCTTTGTTCATTTTGGCTGTGGGGTATTTTGTCACAGCAAGAAGTGAAAAGCAACCAAAAGGCAGGGATAAAGCCGTTTTGATTGACATACCCTAGGCCAATGGGGGGCTTAGCCTTTGTTTCTCAGGAGACCAGCTCAGGAGCCGGGCGTGGTGGCACAGGCCTGTAATAATCCCAGCACTCAGGAGGCTGAGGCAGGAGGATTGGTGTGAGTTCAAGACCAGCCTGAGCTACAAAGTAAGCTTAAGGGCAGCCTGAACTGCATAGTGAGACCCTGTTTCAAAAAGACAAAGAAAAAAAAGGAGACCAGGTCAGCATACAGTAGTAAATGTAATACTTCCAGAAGGATACAGCAGGATACCTTCTCTCAAGTACTTGCTACAAAGATGAGCCAGTGATGGGTTTGCAATGGTCAAGCTGCACGGGAGCCCACAATCTTTTTTTTTTTTTTTTTAATGTTAAATTTATTTATGTATTTATTTTTTAAAATGTATTTGGTTGTTACAGGGTCTCAGTATGCAGCTCATCCTCATAGTAATCCTACCATTTTCAGCCTCCCCAGGGCTGGGATTACAGGCATACACCACTACGCCTGGACTCTGTGGCCAGCGCAGCCTGCTGAGGGCCGAGCTGGCACTGCATGTGGTGCCAGGGATTGAACCATGGCCCCTGCACTTGGCTAAACTTGCCTAAGCAGGGGCTTTAGTGCTGAGCCATCTTCCCGGCCCCTGTTTTGTTTTTTTTTTTTAATGTATTTAGTACAGGGTCGATTGTGAAGAATTAATGTAAAAGTAATGTGATGGGGTCTGGGGAGATGGCTCAGTGAAATAAGCACTTCCCTGGCAAGCACAAGGGCCTGAGTTCAATCCCCAGTTCCACAAAAAAAAAAAAAAAAAATTAGGGGCCAGGGAGACAGCTCAGTAGAATAAGCACTTGCCTGGCAAGCACAAGGGCCTGAGTCCAATTCTCGATTCCTCCAAAAATAAAAAGAATAAATTTTAATTTGGACTGAGGTCTGGTTTCTATGTTGAGAACCCATAACATCTGGGGGCTTGTTGGGGATCCTGTTAACTGGGATCAAGACCTTTCCCAGCGTTCTCCGGTCCTGCCCCGCGGCCCCAGACCCAGCACAGCCTTCCCGGTGAGTGAGAACTTCCACCACCCTTTTGGGAGCCCTGCAGACCCGCCAAAGCCCAGGCCCGGTGAGTGTGTGAGAGCTTCTGTGCTCTCCTGCCCCCCCATTCCCCTCCACACCCAGTCCAGGCCTGGCATACAGGTCTGGGAGAAATTCTGAGGCTGAAGTCCTTGCACTGAGACTAGGGTCAAAACCACACAGCTAATCCAGAAGCACAGCATCTTGTCAAAGGGGCTCAACAGGCTCACCTCTAAGGACAGCAACAGGAAGGAGGTGAGCACAGCAGCCAGACCCAAGCCAGGCACAACTACATGAACTAGAACTTGGTGTAACAATACGTGAATTTCATATGGTGCTAAGGTTAGAACTGCACCAAAACTCTACACCAAAGGTCAGAGGTCAGTGCTATAAAAAATGACAAAGACAAGGAGCAAAATGCAATCTCGGGCCTTGAGCCTACGAATGATAAGTTCAGAGGACACTAGCTCAGCTGAAATGAATGAATTAACAGAGACGGAAGCAAAGAAGCAACAGCAGAAATGTATAGAGGAACTCAAACCAGAATTAATGCCTGAAAGAAAAAAAGAAAGTTTTGAATACATAGCATCAGAAATAATGAATCAAATCCAGAAACATGGGGGAAACCCAGTGCCCACCAAGAACAAGTGCAGAGAACACTGTTCCAGCTGAAATATATGAATTAACAGTGTTGCAGGCAAAGAAGCAACAGCAAAAAGGTAAAGAACTCAGAGCAGAAATAACTTCTGCAATAAAAAAAGAAATCTTTGAAATCATAGCATCAGAAGTAGAGAATCAATTCTGGAAATATATGGAGGAAGCCCAATTTGGAAAAACTCTGCAGTAAAAGAATTAATAGCTACCTCTAATGAAGAAATTCACACACAAAAAATAGAGCAGATTAGAAATATGGATTCCTTGAATGAGCAATACAGGAAAGAAATAGATTGAATGAAGCAGAGTCAAAGAGATATAGGAGAACTTAAAATCTCAATCACAAGTCTACAAAACTGAGTGAAAGTGAAGACAGAGTCTCAGATCTTGAAGACACTGGTGCAGCTAGTGAAAAGGTGAGAAAAGATCTCTTAAAAACAACGAGGATGCAGAAAAAAATAATCCATCACATGCAAGATGATGCCAGGATGAGCAATATGAGACTAATAGGCATCAGTGAGAAAGAAGGAGTCAACACAAATGGTATAAAAAGAATATGGGCAGAAGTAATAGTGGAAAACTTCCAAAATATGAGGAAACAATCTAACATTCAGGTAACTGATGCATAGAGAATGCCAAATAACTTCAACCCAACGAAAAACACACCAAGACATATAAAGTCAAGAATCCAGAAATCCAACACAAGAATACTGTACTGAAAGCTGCTAGAGAGAAGAAGCAGATCACATTCAAGGGAAAACCCATCAGAATTAGGAATGACTTCTCGTCACAAACCATGAAGGCAAGGAGAGCATGGGGCAGAGTTCTTCAAGTCCTGTATGAAAACAAATTCCAGCCCAGACTATTATACCCTGCAAAACTCTCTTTCAAGTTTGATGGAGAAGTGAAATACTTCCACGACAAAGAACAACTAAAGAATTTCATGATGACAAAGCCAGCCCTACACAGGCTGCTGAAAGATGTTCTAGAGAGGTACCACAATGACCACAAAGGAGAACAGAAGGAATCCACTAAATAGGGCAAACAATTAAAACAGGACAAAAAGCAATAAACAACAGCAGTTAAATAACATGACAATTGTAAGTCAACACATTTCAATTAACTGGGATCAAATAGAAAACTTTTTTTTTTTTTTTTTCAGAGAACTGTAATCTGGGGAAATTCTTCAGCCCCAGATTTATACAGGTCTCCAAAAGTTTTCAAATTTTGTTAATTTGGACAATATGAGCTGTTTGAATATGTTTGGAACCTTTTGCCTGTAAGAGACTTTTTGATCTGTTGGGGCACCCCATGGTGAGTCACAGGAGGAGCTTGGCGCCACATAAATCCCCTGGACTCAGCTCCCCTCCAGGGCAGTGGATCGGAGCATTGGATTTGTCTTTGGTTTCACTTTGTCTTTGTTCCTTGTCAGTTGGTTGTGTTGTTTGTAATTATGAGTCGGATCACTTCTGCTTCTTTGTTGCTGTTGCATTGTATTCTTGACTATTTCCAGGATTTATTCCCTCTCCCCCAACTGGAACGGGGGATTGAATTCAGGCTTATTCTACTGAGCCATCTCCAAGGCGCCCCATTTTCAGGATTTCGGACAATGAGCTTCAGGATCCCTGTGGCCAAGACACTCTTAGAAAAGGGCAGTCCACTATTTTGGGTGATTTCGGCTAACTGCCCCAAAATGGCTAAAAGAATGGAATGCAGAGCAATTGTTCTTTGTTGTGGCTGTTGCTGTTCGGCCACCATGAACTGCTGTTCTCTGCCATGTGCCCCTCTGCCTTGGAGCCAGCTGAATATGGAATGAAAGCTCCAGTAACTGTGAGCTAAATAAACCTTTCCTTCCTTTATTTTGGGTGTTGGGTATTTGTCCCTAAAGACAGAATTTGGTACTGCAGGAGTGGGGCCATCAAGGGCTGGGGAGATGGCTCAGTGGAATAAGTGCTTCCCTGGCAAGCACAAGGGCCTGAGTTCAATCCCCGGTTCTTTCAAAAAAAAAAAAAAAAAAAACTTGTTTGAAAAAAAAAAAAAAACTTGTTTGGCCGGGCGTGGTGGCACATGCCTGCAATCCCAGCACTCAGGAGGCTGAGGCAGGAGAATTGGTGTGAGTTCGAGACCAGTCTGAGCTACAAAGTGAGCTTAAGGCCAGCCTGAACTGCATAGTGAGACCCTGTCTCAAAAAGACAAAAAAAAAAAAGACAAAAATAAATAAAATTTATATGCATTATATTATGCATATCATTTATATATAATAAAAGGTTCATATCAAGCCAACATGAACAAAAACTTGTGTGATATGTATGATAACTAAAGTGGACATTTCGTCCTGATTGTTATGTTATGCTGATATATATACATCTATAACTATTGGTGTCAAATGTTCATTGTAAATGTATAACCGTTGCCTGTTAACACTCTACAGGGATTTAACCGCTGAAATGTCTATGGTTGATAACAATAACACTTCTCTGGTGACACTTTATATTTAAGGTGCTTAAGTCTGCTCCCACCTAACTGGATCTGGTATCCTATGTTATATTTAAAGATAGGTTCTTTTGTATTTCCTAGGCAGCTACTTCCCAGGAATTGTTTGCCTTTAACAGGAGGATCCAGAAGGGGGACACAAGTGCCAATGTTGTGGACATGACGTCCCAAGGATTCAAAATTCGCTTTACTGTTCTTTTTTTTTTTTTGTCTTTTTGAGACAGGGTCTCACTATGCAGTTCAGGATGGCCTTAAGCTCACTTTGTAGCTCAGGCTGGTCTCGAACTCATAACAATCCTCCTGCCTCAGCCTCCCAAGTGCTAGGATTACAGGCATGCGCCACCAAGCCCAGCCCCCGCTTTACTGTTCTTGAAAAAGTTTTATCTAAGAATCTGACACCTTTTTATTTTATTTTATTGAGGAACAAAGCAATGAGACAGTTTCAAAACTGATTAATAGGGCAGTTTCAATAATTAATATATTGTACATTGTTATCTTCTTAGGGGTTATCCATAGTACAAGAAGCAGACAGGATGTCCTGTCCAAAGACTATTAGTACAAATCTTTCTACTCAATGAATTAAGTTAGAGTAGCTGTGTATCTATTCTGATATTCTGTATATACAAATACAAAATGGCCCTTCCTTTGTATCCTCTTTTTTTGTTTAGTCCTATCAGAGATGTGTATTGCATTGGCATCTAAATACTATAGGTGCATGAATTCATCAAAACAATCCAACACAGTCCAGCAGTCCACAATAGTAGTGGGTTATCCACAGAAGTTGTTGACTTGAGCCTTTCACAGCTCAGCATATTAATAGGCTTTACTTTATATACTTCGTTTTTATCCTTTTCTGCTGGATAAAAATCTGGTGCCTTTGTGTAATAACAATCCTAACTTTTCTCTCTTACAGTACATAGATGATTTATTGTTAGCTAGAAGATCCCAGGACCCAAAAGAGTTACTAGAGTACCTGGGAATGATGGGTTTTTGTTGTTTTGTCTCTGTTGCTAAACCCTTATATAAAACCCTGAAGGGAGGTAATAGACTTCTGCTTGGATTAGAGTTTAGAACAGAAAAAGCATTAAAGAATTAAATAAGAAACTCTTAAGGGTTCTAGCTCTGGCTCTACCAGACATCACTGAGCCCTTTCAGCTGTTTGTTCATGAAAAAAAGGAGTTACAAGGAGAGTCTTAACCCAGACCTTAGGGCCATGGAAGCACCCTGTGGCCTATCTGTCCCAAGCCTGGACCATGTGGCTGCTGGGTGGCCGTCATGCTTACAGGCCACTACAGCAGCTGCTATGTCAGTAAAAGAGGCTGACAAATAAACTCTGGGACAGAAGTTGAGCATGTTCATGCCCCATGTGATGGAGACAGTGCTGTAGGGTCCTAGTAAAAGGTGACTCTCCAGCACTAGGCTGGCCTAGTCCCAGGAAGCCCTCCTTAAAGACTTACATCTAACTCCTGAGGCCATCCAGGCCATTAATCCTGCATCATTCCTTCCAAAGTCGTCGGAACTTCCGGAGCAAAATTGTGTCTGCCCGCAGGGACCCTTCCCTTTTGAGAATGTGGAAGTGGACTTCACTGAGATCAAGTTGACCGATCATCCCCGGCATGGGTTCCCCATTATGGTAGACTCAGATAATGGCCCTGCTTTCATGGGTAGAGTAGTTCAGAGCCTTTCCAGTGTTTTGGGTCTAAAATGGAAGCTAGATACTGCCTACTGACCCCAAAAGCTTGGGTCAAGTATAACGGAAAAACCAAACCTTGAGGAGTGCCCTATCCAAACCGTACCATGAGACAGGTGCAGACCGGGTGCCAATGCTTCTGATGGCCCCACTGCTGTCATGCTGTACCCCATACCGGGACGGGCTCACTCCTTTTAAAATCCTATTTGGAAGACTGCCACCCATGGTGCTGGTACTGGAGAAACTATAAAAGATTGAGACACAGGGGCTGGGGAGATAGCTCAGTAGAATAAGCGCTTGCCTGGCAAGCAGAAGGTCCTGAGTTCAATCCCTGGTTACACACACACACACACAAAGATTGAGACACAAGGGATCACTCCCTTTAAATCCCTAAGTTGGGGGAGGAGATCCTGACATCTATTTCTACTCAAGAACTTGTGAAGTCCTTACAGGTTCTGCAGGCTACGTACTCCCTCTTCCGCCATCACCACCAAGTCAGATAAGAGGACTTTACAAAAGATTGCTGACCCCTCAAGGTCAAACTGACCAAATGCGTCCCTACTGGCTCTTGTTAGGGCTAACAGAGGCTTGACACTCTCCCACCATTTACACTTTGTGGCTGACTCCAACCTTAGATGGGATAGAGATTGCTACTCAGAACTATGAGTTCTATGTCTCCATACCCAAACGTTTTGGATGTAAAAATAATAAAATAAGATGGACCCCATTGAGAAAAATTTTCCAGGGGCACCACCATTCTATCTATGCCCTTATACAAACAGCTATCATACTTGTAGGGATGCCACGAAGATGGGGGATTCTTCTACTGGAGCTGGAGATATAAAACTATCGCCTTTGGACAGATAAAAAAAATCCCTTTTTGAGTGTTACTAGGGTCCCCCTCACCAACCAATCATATGATAAACTAAATGAATCAATTGAACTCAGGCCCTTGTGCTTGCATGGCAAGCGCTTATTCTACTGAGCTATCTCCTCAGCCCCTAAGATGTTAATTTGTAAAAATCCTATTCTTTGTTTCTGTGCAGTTTGGGATTGAACATAGGGCCTTTTGCATGTCACATGAATTATCACTAAGCTGGATTGCAGGACTATGGCCTGTTTCCTTCTTTCTTTTTTAATGTCCCTGTAATCTGCCCTTGCAGTCTAACCCAAAACAAAAACCATGACTCCATTTTGATTCTGGGAACGAACTTTCCCAAAAGACATCTAAGTTTGAGCTTCTACAAAATATGCTTCTGTGTATATTCATGGGGGGCAGGGGAGGAAGAAAGAGGAGGACGAGAAGGTGGGAGCGAGGGAGACAGACAGTGCGAGAGACAGACGTAAATACACAGGAAACTCCGGGGTATTTTGTTTTGTAACTCTCCAGTTCTATGGGTAAAGACAAGCACAAAGCCGCCTATAAGAAGGCAGCCTAGGCTACCGTATTGGTCTGCACGGAAGGTGGCTTGGGTGGGGTGGGATTGAACCTCCGGAAGGCGGAGCCAAATTGCGCTTTTCCAATAGGATGCTAGAATCAGGGACCAATCCGCTGCTTCATGACTGGAAGCCAATGAAAAGTAGCAACGTTTTCTGGGGGCGGGGCCGAGGCCTCGCCGCTACACTTTGTGATTTAACTTTTGGATTTAGTGTTAGCGCTCAGTAGTGAGCACGCCTTCCCCACAGGATTGGGACGCGGGGTTCTGAAGATGCCGCTCCGCTGGGGCATCGTGTCTGCCGGCCTTATCGCCAACGACTTCACGACCGTGCTGTGCTCGCTGCCCCGCTCCGAGCACCAGGTCTACCCCCCTCCTGGAGGAGAAGGGGAAGAAGCGCGGGGGGCAGGGGTCGGGAATGACGGTTCAGGACCCGCGAACCTGCGCCTCCCGCCCCGAGGCCGCCTCGAGCACGCTTCTCCGCCTGCCCCGCGACCCCTCTCGCCCTACCTCCTCCACCTGCCCACCCCCAGCGTCTCAGATCCGATCCCCGCGCCCTCCAGGTGGTGGCGGTAGCGGCCCGTGAGCTGAGCCGGGCGCAGGCGTTTGCTCAGAAGCACGGTGTCCCCAGGGCCTATGGCTCCTATGAGGAGCTGGCTGAGGACCCGAACGTGGGTGAGTAGCGAAGGTGGCGTGGGTGCTGGCTTCTGGCTGCCCTGTGGGACATGCCAGGCTCCCCGAGCTGGAGGCGGAGTTCTAGGAACCGATTTGGTTTGTCGCGGTGTAGGAAACAAGCTTAAATTTCTAAACAAGCAAAGGAATCCGGCGAGGGTTTAACTTTACTGTACATGTGCCCAAACAAACATTCTGCTGAGGGTTTAAATAACTCCTGTGAGCCACAAACGATAATTCACGCTTAAGGTAGCAGCTATTCCGGAGGCTGAGTCAGGAGAGTGGCTTGAGCCGTTCAAGACCACCCTGAGTGTTGTGTCCATAGGGGTAGGAGGAGGCCGGCGGGCGGGGAGTCTCAGAGGACCTCTAAATTGTTTTTGGGTGGAACTGGAGATTGAATTTAGGCCCTTGCACTTGTCAAGGAAGGGCTTATTCTACTGAGCCATTTCCCCAGGCTTATTGATGCTTTCACCTCCCTTCAGGGACAAAGTTGCTCTTAGCAGAAAATGGTAGGGCCCCGGGCAGATGGCTCAGTGGAATAAGTGCTTGCCTGGCAAGCGGAAGACCCGGAGTTCAATCCTCGGTTCTGAAAAGAAAAAAAAAAAAAAAAAAAAAAAAAAAAAAAAAAAAAAAAAAAAAAAAAAAAAAAAAAAAAAAAAAAAAAAAAAAAAAAAAAAAAAAAAAAAAAAAAAAAAAAAAAAAAAAAAAAAAAAAAAAAAAAAAAAAGGAGGAATCAAGACTGGTACAGTAGGGCCAGGGAGATGGCTCAGGGGAATAAGTGCTTCCCTAGCAATTACAAGGGCCTGAGTTCAATCCCTGGTTCCACAAAATAAATAAGTAAATAAATAAATAAAATGTGATTTAAAAAAAAAGAAGACTGGTACAGTACACTTTTTAAAAAGTGTGGCAAAGACAGAGGAAGCAGGGCAAATGCTATTCTGACAGAGTGGTGCTGAGGAGGGGCATCCCATTATATCACAATGCCCTGTGAGCTTGAGGTGTACTTCAGACTTTGAGGGTGAAGCTAGTTTCTAAAAATAACTTTGAAGCCAGGGAGATGGCTCCGTGCAATAAACGCTTCCCTGGCGAGTGCAAGGGTCTGAGTTCAGTCCCCGGTTCCACCAAAAAAATTAATAAAATAAATAAATAAATAAATAAAATAACTTTGGCTGATTGGTGTGATGCAGGTCAATCTAGGTCTTGCCCTTCCTTTCTGGAAAGGGGACAGGGTTCGCTGGGGATCTTTAAACATAAGTAACAAGGAGTACATTTCTCATGTATGAGATGCACAGCTAAGCATGTGAGTGTTTTGTAATGTTAGCTGTCCAGGTTTTGCCCTGCTTATTTGTTTATATCCTTCTAATCTGCCCTAACATGAACAACATAGCAAGACTTCAGCTCAGAAAAAAAAGAGATGGTGGAAGAGACACCTCATAGGCAGGAGGTAAAACACTGAGAATGTTTAGAGATCACACCAGTGTTTAGTTCCTTCCTAAAGGGAGGCTGAGGTGTGAGTACTTTGCAGTGGGGGAGAGGAGGTCCTGACTGAGGGCAGGTCTCAGAGATCAGCTGTCACCTGATTGCTGACCTTGTGACTTTCTTCTTTGACCTTAGAGGTGGCCTACATTGGCACCCAGAACACTCAGCACAAAGCTGCAGTGCTGCTATGTTTGGCAGCAGGCAAGGCTGTCCTCTGTGAGAAGCCCATGGGCGTGAACGCCTCAGAAGTTCGAGAGATGGTTGCCGAGGCAAGATCTCGAGGCCTCTTCCTTATGGAGGTGAGGGGGAAGGGGCTCTTCCAACACTGGAGACAGTACCGCCTGCCATTAGTAAGCATAGAGGGCAGCAGACATTTTTGAAGAACCAAGACATCTGCCCACAGTCGAGAGGGCCACAGGCATGTACCGGCAGTGCCCACTGAGGGTGGGAACCAAAGTTCACTGTTATCTAACAGGCAGTGAGGGGCTGGGGAGATGGCTCAGTGGAATAAGCATTTCCCTGGCAAGAGCAAGGGCCAAAGTTCAATTCCTGGTTCCGCCAAGAAAAGAAAAAAAAACAAAACAGGCAGTGGTGCAAGTATGTATATTTTCTTGTACCGGGGATCAAACTCTGGAGGCAAGTGCATAAAGACAAGTTGTTGAGGCAAGGAGAGTTATTTTCAAAGCTGGAGAACCAAAGATGGGGCTGACACCAGCTGAACACATTTTGCTTGGGGTTGCAGGCACAAGGATTATCAAAGGAGTTTTATGGAACTGTATCAGATAGACAGTCACTAAAGTAGTTCCAAATTCCAGAGTTGTTACTTACAGATTAAGGGGTCTGCTGTTTTCTGTACATAACTGAATGATCTAGGTTCTGTAGATCTTAAGAGAGTTCCTGATCAGTAATCATGGCATTTAGGATGAAGTGGGAAATCAAGTCCTGCCTGAGCACTTTATCAAGACCTGGTCTTAGACTTTTAAAAAGAATGGGACTGGGGAGATAGCTTAGTAGAATAAGTGCTTCCCTGGCAAGCGCAAGGGCCTGAGTTCAATCCACAGTTCCGCAAAGAAAAAAAAAAAAAGATGGTGACCAAGCAGCTATGGACAGTGCCAGTAGTTAAGATGGCTGCAAAATGGCACCCAGTAACTATTTCCATGCTGAGAATTATGGCTCCTAAACACCTTGCTGTAGATTCTCCCAGTAGTAGCAGTGGCTACCATGTGACCTGGGCAGCTGTTACATCCCAAACACTCAGTCAAGGTCTATGTGTCCAGGAAGCGGATGTCCCAGAGTTAATGTGGCTGCCTGAGGCCTCCTCATGTGCCTCAACTGGGGTCAACACTATGCAAGTTTACTACTTCCTCGTCTGTGCTGGGGCTCCAGTTCCTGATCCTCCACTTTATTTATTTATTTATTTTTTTTTTTGTCTTTTTGAGACAGGGTCTCACTATGCAATTCAAGCTGGCCTTAAGCTCACTTTGTAGCTCAGGCTGGTCTCGAACTCACAACAATCCTCCTGCCTCAGCCTCCCCAGTGCTGGGATTACAGGCATGCGCCACCACACCCGGCTAATGATCCTCCACTTTAAAGAGGAGGATTTATATTATATAGGATGCAGTCTCAGTTTTGAGGAGCTCGCCATCTTGATGCCCGTTTTCAGGGATTTCTGTGGACATAGTCCTGGCAAGTTTTTTTTTTTTTTTTTTTTTTTTTTTTTTTTTTTTTTTTTTTTTTTTTTTTTTTTTTTTTTTTTTTTTTTTTTTTTCTTTTTCTTTTTTTCTGTTGTATTAGCGTGTTTGCAATCCATGATTAGGACAGTCATTATGGGTAGTGGCACACACACACGCATGTGAGCATCTGCACCCTTTTTTCCTCCTTTCCCTTCTGTCTGCCCCAACCCCGGTCTTGGGCAGAGCACAGAGATCCTAATCCAGTCTGGCACACAATCAAGGACAAAGGCAGGGGCTACGTTGAGCCTTTTGTTTTGTATTTTAGGGAAGGGTCTACAGGATGTTCAGGGTCTTACTACTAGATTGAACTCCTAGTGATCCCCTGTTCACAGCCTCCCAAAAGCGCCACCACACCCAGTCTCAGCTGCTGTCTCAGTGTGCCCCAGGGGCGGGGCTGACACAAACCTTGGCCCTGCGCCTGCTTGCTGCCCTGAGCCCTTAAGGAAGAAGGAAATTTCATGGCCAAATAAGAGCATCAAGGAAAAATGAGTTAAGGCTTACAGCAGAAATGGGCGGGGTGTAGGTGTTTAGTGTGAACTTGGCATCAAACAAGTTAAGACTTCTGGCTCCAGAGTCAGGACACGGCACTAAATGCCTACAGCCTGTGTGATCCTGATGAGTCACATGGCTCAATTCAATCTAAATTTCTGCTCAATCAAATGGACAAAGAGGAGGGCACCAAGCAGGGACTCGACAGTCACCATGGGGGATGGAAGATTCCTCTGGGGCATAGGATGGGTGGACAGCACTGGAAAGGCTGGTGTGTTAATTTGCGGGGGCAACCCCAAGGAAGCTCTATGGACTTAGTAAGTGGTTTAAATAACAGGTAAGTGGGGGAGGATAAGGTGGGACAAAAGGGCTGTGGCAACCTGCTTTGGAGGTGGGGAGCAATGGGTGCCCCTAGAGGCCTGGGATCTGGCCAAGACACCCCCAGTCCTGACATATCCCCCCATGCTCTGCAGGGCATCTGGACCCGCTGTTTTCCTGCCACGGAGGAGCTGAAGTTGGTTTTGGCCCAGGGAACACTGGGGGACCTTCGAGTGGCTCGGGTAGAGATGGGGTTTAAAGTACGCCGCGCCTCGATCACAGATTTGGCCCAGGCTGGTGGAGCCCTGCTGGATATCGGTATCTACTGCCTCCAGTTCATCTCCATGGTCTTCGGTGGGCAGAGGCCGGAGAAGATTGTGGCCATGGGAGTCATCCACGAGACAGGTGCGACAGCACAGACTGTGGTGGCAGAGGGAGGACCGCTGTCCCCAGCCTGGAGCAAGAAGCAGGCTAGGGCCGGGGAGATGGCTCAGTGGAATAAACAGTTCTCTGGCAAGCACAAGGGCCTGAGTTCAATCCCTGGTTCCACCAAAAAAAGAGAGAGTCAGGCTAGAGGGCCACAGTCGCTTCTGGTGTGAAGCCAGGAGACCAGAGGCGGAGCACAGGTTGCCCTTGTCCTGGGATGGAGTTGTCACAGGAGCTGCGAGGGGAACTCATGAGGCACATGGCCAAGGGATGCACTGACTTGACCCTGGTGTGGTGGCAAATACCTGTAACCCAGTACTCTAGGAGGTTGAGGCAGGAGGATTTCCATCCCAGTCCCAGTCTGGGCAACTAGAGGTGAGGCTGTTTCAAATTTTAAAAAAATAAATAAAAAAAGAGGGCTGGCCAGATAGCTCAGCTGATTAAAGTGCCTGGGTGGAGCTGAGATAGGGATTGAGATTGGGCATGCTGGCACATGATGTCTGTAATCTCAGCTCTTGGGAGGCTGGACACGGGAATCACTACATCCAATCTACATAGTAAGACCTTGTAGGCCCTGTCCTAAATACATTTTAAAAAAAACAATAAAAATGAAGGGAGGGCCGGGCGTGGTGGTGCATGCCTGTAATCCCAGCACTTGGGAGGCTGAGGCAGGAGGATTGTTGTGAGTTCGAGACCAGCCTGAGCTACAAAGTGAGTTTAAGGCCAGCCTGAACTGCATAGTGAGACCCTGTCTCAAAAAGAAAAAGACAAAAAAAAAAAAAAAAATGAAGGGAGGGCCAGGGAGATAGCTCAGTGGAATAAGTGCTTGCCTAGCAAACACAGGGTCCTGAGTTCAATCCCTGGTACTGCAAAAAGAAAACAAAAATAAAAAATGAAGGGAGAGTTTGGGATGCAGCCCATTGCAAAGGCCCCAGTTCAATTCCCAGTAACACATGATGGATGGATGGATGGATGGATGGACAGATACTGGAGTACATTGCAAGACTCTAGTTTAAAAACACAAAAAAGCTGGGTGCGGTGGTGCACACCTGCAATCTCAGCACTCCTGAGGCTGAGGCAGGATTCTACGAATTCAAGGCCAACTTGAAGTACAGCAGGGCAAAACCTTGTCTCAAAAAAATAAAAAATAAATAAATAAAAACCTAGGATTCTAGCTTAGAGTTAAGGTTCTGAGCCCAGAAAAAAAAAAAAAAAAAAAAAAAAAAAAAATACTATTTTAAGTTGGTAAGTATTGTGACATAACAAACTACCGAGAATACTGACTTACAATAGCAAGCTTTTTTCCCCATTGCTGGAGTTCACATGTGTTAGACAAGTTCAAAAGAGGCAAGTTAGCTTTATGCATAGCCCATGACCAACTGAAAATAAATAAATAAAAAACAACTTTTCTTGTTTTCTTTTTTTTTTGAGATAGGGTCGTACTATAAAGTACAGGCTGGCCTTGAACTTTTGGTGATCCTCCTGCTTCAGCCTCCAGAGTGTTGGGATAATTGTCGATCACCACATCTAGCCAAAAAACAATTTTTTTGGGTATCCGGAATCAAACTCAAGACCTTGTGCTTGCCAGTAAGGCGCTGTTCCACTGAGTCACATCCCCAGCCCTAGCCAAAAAATAAGTTTAAAAAAACAGCAGCAACAACAGAAAGAGAAAAGCAATAGAAATAACTTCTGAGGATTTGATTCCCACATGGCTGTTTGGCTGGTCTGTAGGGCCTAGGCACATTCTGGGATTGGCTGGCTTCTGTTGGGGACTGTGGTCACTCCGCTCCCCCTTGAGCTCTCAGCTGCCCCGCCCAGAGAGGCCAGTCCTGGGCCGTCCCATTGGCCAGAGTGAGTTCAGGGCAAGCCTAGATTTGAGAGTTGAGCATGTAACCATCCCATCTCCTGCCCACTGCCATCCTACTGATCAAACCAAGGGCCTCCACAGTGAGGTAAGGCCCTGCCAGTTTATTATTTTGAGACAGGATCTCACCAGATCACACAGTTGTCCAGGCTGGGATTAAACTTGTAGTCTTCTTCCCTCAGCCTCCCAGAGTGCTGGAATTACAGGCATATGTCATCTTGCCTAGTTTCAGCAGCTTTTTATAGAGGCACAGTTTTACAGCAACCCCCCACACACACACCTTTTTTAAAAATGTATTTGGTACAGAGTCTCATTACACAGCTCAGACTCATAATGATCCTCCTGTTTTCAGCCTCCCCAGTGTTGGGATCACAGGTATGTGCCACTACACCCAGACTCAGTGGCCGGCTCAGTGTGCCTGGGAGCAGACCTGTAGTACCAGGGACCAAATTCGGTCCCTGAGTTTGCTTCACTAGGCCCTTATTCTACTGAGCTAGCTCACCTGTCCAAGTCACAGAATTTTATGTTAGTACCACAATTGTAGAACATTTTCTTATACTCAACCCCCAAAATCTCCTGAACCCTGAAGTAAAATTCCCCAATTCTCTCTGTCCTTTACCACCCTAGTACTTAGCCTATCAGTGTACTTCCCAGGTACGGACATATCTTTTTTTTTTTTTCTTTTTTATTAAGGGACAGGATCTTACTATGTACTTTTAGCTGGCCTTGAGCTCACAGCCATCCTCCTGCCTCAGCCTCCCAGGTGCTGGGACCACAGGCGTGTGCCACTGTGCCTGGTACACTTTGTTTTCATCAGGGGCCCCTCAGGGATGAGCCCTCTGACCAAGTTGCTGAGGCAGGGTTTGCGGACTGTGAGGGGCGCTGGGACCCAGGCTCACCCTGACCCCTCATCCCTCACAGGCGTGGATGACACGGTCACCGTGCTCCTTCAGTACCCAGGCGGTGTCCATGGCAGCTTCACTTGTAGCATGACCAGCAGGCTTGGCAACACTGCCTCTGTGAGCGGCACCAAGGGCAGGGCCGAGGTAAGGGACCTAGGCTCCAAGGCTGGGAACTGTGGCGGTCGGCAGTGCACGGGGTGGACCTGGAGCTGAGGTGAACTGGCAGATGTTACCCTGTTTCTGAGGATGCCATTCTCCTTCCCAACCACGCCAAGTGTGGCTTCAGGCCCTTCCTGAAGGCGAACCCACTGGTACGCTCAGGACACTTGGTTGTGAGAGGAAGAGTGTCTGTTCTCTTTAGTGTTATGGCACTGGGGATGGAGTGCAGGGCCTCCTGAGGGCTAAGCCTGCACCCTGCCATTCTGAGGTACCCCAGCCCAAGAAACCAGTTCTTAGCTGGTGTGGTCATGTATATCTATAATCCCAGCAGTCAGGAGCCTGAGGCAGGAGGACCATTGTAAGCTGGAGGCCAGCCTGGGCTACAAAGTGAGCTCAAGGCCAGCCTGAACTGCATAAGGAGACCCTGGCTCAACAAAATAAAACAAGGGGCCAGGGATATGGCTCAATAGAATAAGCACTTTCCTGGCAAACGCAAGGGCCTGAGTTTAATCTTTGGTTCCACCAAAAAAGAGAGAAAGAGAGAAAACAAGAAAAGAAACACTTACCAGTGTTCATTAGGGGGCAGTTGTTACCTTTGGAATTGCTCCTAGGGCAGGATCTGGCTGTTACCTGAGGTCAGCTTCCCCTGGGCCTCCATCACGATGCTGTTGCCGAAAAAAATATCCTATTCTTTTTTTTTTTTTTTTTTTTTTTTTTTTTTTTTTTTTTTTTTTTTTTTTTTTTTTTTTTTTTTTTTTTTGTCTTTTTGAGACAGGGTCTCACTATGCAGTTCAGGCTGGCCTTAAGCTCACTTTGTAGCTCAGGCTGGTCTCAAACTCACAACAATCCTCCTGCCTCAGCCTCCTTAGTGCTGGGATTACAGGCCTGCATCACCACGCCTGGCTTTTTTAGTTTGTATTTATTTATTTTTTGTCAAAAATCCTATTCTTGGGTTGGGGTTGTCTCTCAGTGGTGGAGGGCTTGCCCAGCATGCACTAAGCCCTGGCTTCCATCCCTAGCACTCCCAAGAAAAAAGAAAAGATCAAGCCGGGCGTGGTGGCCCATGCCTGTAATCTCAGCACTCAGGAGGCTGAGGCAGGAGGATTGTTGTGAGTTCGAGACCAGCCTGAGCTACAAAGTGAGCTTAAGGCCAGCCTGAACTGCATAGCGAGACCCTGTCTCAAAAAGACAAAAAAAAAAGAAAGAAAGAAAAAAGAAAAGATGCCAGGTGTGGAGGCTCAGGCAGGAGGATCACAGTGAGTTTGAAGATAGCCTGGGTTATATAGCTAGTGCAAAGCCAGTCTGAACTACACATCAAGACCCTGTCTATCTCAACAAAACAAAAAAAGCAGAATTCGAGTCTTTCCCTGGGTTTGTGGGATGTCAACCACTCTAGCCTCAAGACCCAAGAGGAAACTGGGCTGGGCCTCTATTTCCGTTTTGGCCCAGACTAGGGACTAGGGGCAATTTAGGCTGTTCAGGCTTCAGGCTGCAGAACAAGCCCAATAGATAAGAAGGTACTGAGTGGTTTGCACTCTCCGGCAGAGGGAATTCCTGGAGATGCAGAGATAAGCTCCAGTCCTAGAAAACACCTTGGCCTCAGGCAGCAGGTTATACCAAGGGAGAAGACCAGTTTTGAGTGGGGTAGTGGCTTTGCTAAAGAGGAAAGCCTGGGACAGGGCAGGACTCAGAACTTGCAAGACAGGCATGGTGGCACACATTGGTAATCCCAGCAATTAGGTAGCTGAGGCAGGAGGATCACAAGTTCCAGACTACCTTGGAAGTACATAGTGAGACTTTCTTTTTGAGAGGAAAGAAAGGGTCTCACTCTGCACTTCAGGCTGGCCTTGAGTTTGCCTTGTTCCCCAGGCTGGTCTCAGCCATCCTCCGCCTCAGCCTCCCCAGTGCTGGGATTACAGGCATGAACCACCTGACAGCACCCTGGGTGCCCTGTTGGTGAGAACAGCAGCGGCACTTTTGTACACCTCACCTCAGGTTATCCCAGTCTGGGCCCCCGAAGAGCTGGTGGTGAACAAGGAGCAGAAGAAGTTCCCTGGTTACCGTGACTCTAAGAAGACATACAATTTTCCCTACTCTGGCAACCTGGCTTTTGAGGCCATGCACGTCCGAGAGTGCTTGCGCAAGGGTAAGGGTAAGGGTGTGGAGGATAGGGGCGGGGACAAGCCTGGAAGTGGGTGTCGCGAGCCCTCTCTATGCCTGTCACGTCAATCAGGAAGCTTCGTGGAACTACATCTCCCAGTATGTCCTGGGGTGCCAATCCACCTACAGCCTGCGAGGCTGAGGCCCGCGGGATAGTCCCGCGGGATTCTGGGAACTGCATTTCTATGGGTCTCTGGTATGGGTAGTTGACTGCGCCCCTCACAGCACTTCCTCCTCAGGCTTGAAGGAAAGCCCTGTGATTCCACTAGCTGAGAGTGAGCTCCTAGCTGACATCCTGGAGGAGGTGAGGAAGCTCATTGGAGTCACGTTCCCCCAAGACAAATGCTGATGCCACTTTGAATAAAGAAAAGGTTCAACCAGAGATGGTGGCTCACACCTGTAATCCCAGTACTCCTGAGGCAAGATGATCTCCACAAGTTCAGGGCCAGCCTGGGCTACACAGGGAGTTCCAAGGCCAGCCTGGACCTACAAAGACCCTGTCCCCTAAATAAAAAATAAAATCAGAACAACCAAACAAAACTGCAGTAGTCAGGCTATTCCTTTGAAGGTGTGAGAAGCACAACCCAAAGTGGCCTGGACATAAGGTGGGATTCCAGGGGACTCTGCCCTCTGTGCCCCCCACCCCCGCACAAGTTTTCTCTCTTCCTGTCACTTGCCGTGGTGCTGGTGTCATAGTTATAGACACTGGTTAAGGATAGCTGTGTCTTCTAAGTTCAATCCCTGGTTCTGGAGGGGAAAAAAGGGGATAGCTGTGACACTGGAGCCAGACAGCCCAGGCGGCCCCGGGCAGGGGGCACAGAGGGTGGCAGTGGCACCAACAAGCAGTCAGAAGAGGAACCAGTGATCTCTTCTGTTCTCCACATCTTCCATGAGGGAAGGCCCAGCCCAAGGTGGCAGCTGCCCTACTTAAGGCTCAAACTCCATTTGGGTCATCCCAGGAACATCCTGTCCCTCCTCCAAGGTCTTTTTATTAGAGACAGGGTCTGTCTAGGTAGTGCAGACCTGCCTTAAACTCGCTTGCATAGCCCAGGCAGGCCCTGAACTCTTACCAACCCTTCTGCCTCAGCCTCCTGCAAAGTGAGATGATGATTCTGCTCTGTCAGTTTGGGCCTGATCATTGTTCTTTTACAAGGAAGGCAGACCAAGGTGATGACAAACTGCAGAGGGCACAAGGTTCCCATTACTCCTTAACTGAGTGGATTCCATTGAGTTTAAGAGGGGGCTGGGAAGCACTTCCTTGGCAAGTGCAAGGGCCTGAGTTCAATCCCTGGTTCCACAAAAAAAAAAAAAAAAAAGGAATTCCTTCCCAGTCTTTGAGGGAGCACCTGCTTGGGGCCCCCTCCTGTCTCTCTCTCAGACAGGAGCTTTCTTTCCCTCAATAAATATATTCTGGGGCCGGGGAGATGGCTCAGTAAAATAAGCGCTTCCCTGGAAGCGCAAGGGCCTGAGTTCAATCCCCGGTTCCGCAAAAAAATAAATAAATAAATGAAAATAAAAATAAATATATTCTGCTCATAAAAAAAGAGGGGGCTGGGAAGATAGCTCAGTGGAATAAGTGCTTGCCTGGCAAGTGCAAGGTCCTGAGTTTGATCCCTGGTACCACAAAAAAAAAAAAAAAAGACCTTGAAGTTTTTCTAGCTCCTTATCATAGTCTGGATTTTGTCCAAGCCCTGAATCTTACTGGTGTGTGCAGAGTCAGTTACATTCCACTGGGTTAGCCAGGTGTGCTGGTGCAGGTCTGTAATCCCTGCCTCTCAGGAAGCTGAGGCAGGAATCACTGTGAGTTGGAGCCCAGTGTGAGCTACACAGTGAGCTCGCTCCACACTTGGGTTTTATGTAGAGCTAATGATTAAGAAAAGAAAGAATAGGGGCTGGGGAGATATATCAGAGGCATATGCACCTACCTGGCAAGCGCAAGGTCCCTAGTTCGAACTCCACCTCCAAATGCCACATGCCTTCCACTAGCCTTGGTCACCTATAATCCCAGGACTGGGGAGGCTGAGACAGGAGGATTACTGCAAGTTTGAGACCAGCCTGAAGGGCTTTGGGCTACAAAAGTGAGCACAAGTCCAACCTGAACTGCATAGCAGGGACCCTGTCTCGACAAAAAAAGAAGAAAGAAAAAGGAAAACTTAGTTCTCTTTCCCATCTTACAAGATGGTGGGTGAAAAAAAACTAAGAAGCCAGGTGCTAAAGAAGCCCAAAGCCAAGAAGGCTTCTGCCAGTGGTACTGGTAAAAAGGATACAGTGAAGAAGAAGGCAAAGCCCAAGAAGGGGCAGCCCCACTGCCGCTGAAATCCTGTCCTGGTTAGAGGAATTGCTAGGTACTCCCAATCTGCCATGTATTCCAGAAAGGCTTTGTATAAGACAAAGTACACCACTGCTAAATCAAAGGTTGAGAAGAAAAAGGAGAAAGTTCTTGCTACGATCACAAAACCGGTCGGTGGGGACAAGAATGGAGGTAGCCAGGTGGTTAAGCTTCAACAGTGCCTAGATCCTACCCTACTGAAGACATGCCCTGAAAGCTCTTGAGCCACGGCAAGAAACCCTTCAGTCAGCCATGTGAGGAAACTTCTGAGCTAGCATCACTCCTGGCACCATCTTCATTATCCTCACCGGGCGTCACAGAGGCGAGAGAGTGGTCTTCCTGAAGCAGTTGGCCAGGGGCTTACTGTTGGGACCAGGCCTCTTAGCCTTAATTGTGTTCCTCTATGAAGAACACATCAGAAATTTGTCATTGCCACCTCTACTAAAATTGATATTGACAAAGTGAAAATCCCCAAAACCTCACTGATGCTTACTTTAAGAAGAAGCTGCAGAAACCCAGACACCAGGAGGGTGAGCTCTACAACACCAAGGAAGAGAGATACCAGATTTCAGAGCAGGGCAAGGTGGATCAGAAAGCAGTGGACTCACAGATTTAGCAAAAATCAAAGCTGTTCCTCAGCTTCAGGACTACCTGTGATCCATATTTGCCCTGATAAATGGTTTATCATAAGTTAGTGTTCTAAATTTTTTTTTTTTTTTTTGCAGAACCAGGGATTGAACTCAGGCCCTTATGCTTGCCAGGGAAGTTGTTATTCTACTGAGCCATCTCCCCGGCCCCAATGTTCTAAATTTCTTAGGAGGAACCTAATTAAATAACTGATACATTTAAAAAAAAAGAAAGAAATGAAGCAGAAAAATCACAGCCTAACCATTTTCATCCCCTTCTCTCTCTCTCTCTTTTTTTTTTTTTTTTTTTTTTTTTGTCTTTTTGAGACAGGGTCTCACTATGCAGTTCAGGCTGGCTTTAAGCTCACTTTGTAGCTCAGGCTGGTCTCGAACTCACAACAATCCTCCTGCCTCAGCCTCCTGAGACATCCCCTTCTCTCTTGTCCCCACCTTCTCTCCATTATGACAGTGCAAAAGCAACACGTGGTCAGCAGCTACTAGGCTTTGGAGGGTGAATTTGGATTTTTTTTCCTCTGCTGCTGATGCACGGCCCAGTCTCCTCGCCCTGTGCTGAGATGCAGCTCAAGTAGCCTTGTCACTGCGAGGTCAGGGACCAGGCCTGGCCAAGGTGCTGCATGGCTGAGCTGTGACCTTTGGGAGATGAAGTGGCTTTGATTTTTTTTTTTTTGAGACAGGGTCTCACTATGCAAAAACTTACCTCGAACTCACAAAACTTACTGTCCTGCCCCAGCCTGCAGAATACTATGATTCCAGGCATGTGCCACCATGCCTGGCTGTTGTTCTCTTTTTATTTTTATTTTAATTTTTTTGAGACAGCACCTCACTAGGTAGCTCGGCTGACCTTGAAGTCACTATCTAGCTCGGTTGGCCTCAGCTCACGGCCATCCTCCTGCCTCCGCCTTCCAAGTGCTGGGATTTACAGGTATGCTCCTCCACATCTGGCTTCAAGCCTTTTTTTTTTTTTTTGTACCAAGGATTGGACTTGGGACCTTGTGCTTTCCAGGCAGGTGCTTATGCCACCGAGCTATGTCCCACACTCAAGCTTCTTTTACAAGGATACTAAAGCCTTTCCTGTGGGTAGAGCCTTCATGACCTACGTCTCAAGGGACACATGGTTGGTCCATAGCAGATGGCATTGGAGCCTGCCCCAGCACATAGGGTCATCTTGATAGATGTTAGCTGCTGGCTGTCTGGGTCACTTTTCTCTCATTGCTGGGACAAAACACCCAGCACCCAATATTAAGGAAGGAAAGGTTCATTTAACTCACAGTGGACGTTTCATTCCGTGCTTGTCTGGCTCCAAGGCAGAGTGGCACAGGACAGAGGCCAGCCATTCATGGAGGTAGAAAACAGCAAAGAGCAAAGGGAAGAGCAAGGGCTATGCCAGCTGGCAAGCCTCTCTCCCTTCCTTACATTGTATTCAGCCTATCTACCCCAGGGCGGGTGTAGCCCTCACGCACAGAATCCCAGCGTTGAGTTATGAATTAATCACAAATTCTGGAAGCCTGCCCCTACGGCTGCAGGAGGCTTTGAGGGGACAACGAGGCACAAACCATGACACTGGCCGATCGCCTGGTGGCCATGCCTTGCCTTTGGCAGTCCCTCGGCCCCAGGACGGCATCCGTCTTTCCTGGGAGCGAGGGATTTGTCCTCACTGCTGGCTCAGGTAGGAGCTAGACTCCTCCTATTTATGGGCAGGTAGAGGCGGCTATGGAGGTGAGGGTGGGGATACTCAGCTCAGTGCTGCACTCTAAGCAGGGCTTCTTTTCATTGTTTCAGAGCAGTGGGTTTAGGCTCTGTGTGACCTATTGGATCTACTGACTGTTTCTTTCTTTTTTAGTACAGGGGATTCATTTCAGGGCCTTTACACTGAGCTACATTTTTGCCCATATATAGGGGTTACTGGGAATCGAACGCAGAACCTTTTACTTGGCAGACAGGTGCTTTGTGACTGAGCTACACCCCAACCCCTTTTTATATTTTGAGACACAGTCTCACCAAGTGACTAGGACCTGTGCCTAACAGCATTGGCGAGGTTGTTTAAGAGTCTTCCAAATGTCACCTCATCTCTTTTCTCTTTGGATATAGAATAAATAGCAAACTGTAAATGAGGAGGCCAGGGAGATGGCCTGGTAGGATAAGCGTTTCCCTGGCAAGCACAAGGGTCTGAGTTCAATCCCCGGTTCCGCAAAAAAAAAAAAAAAAAAAAAATTGTAAATGAGGTAGTATCATAATCATGTATCGCCTGCCTGGCAAATGCAAGGTCCTGAGTTCAATCCCTGGTACTATAAGAAACAAAATCATAAACACATAATCATGTAGCGGCCAGACCTGGTGGTACCCACCTGTCATTTCCAGTACTCCAGGAGGCTGAGGCAGGAGGATGAACAGTTTGAGGCCCGCCTGGGCTACATAGTGAGAGCCTGATTCTAAAAAACAAACATAACAGAATAATAACCAGGGGTGCGGAGGAGTTAGCTCAGCAGGGACTAAGTGCCTGCTTGGCAAGTGCAAGGTCCTGAGTTCGATCTCTGGTATAAGAAAAAAAAAAAAATAACAGTAACCATTTCTGGTATGCCTTGATGTCTGAGAGACACACCTCCAGGCTGGGGTATCTGTGCAGCCTGGCCCAGGGATTCCCGGTGTTGGCTCCCTGTGTCAGCAAGCACCCTGTCACCTGAAGCCCTGACTGGGTGGGAGATTCAGCTTCAAGGGGCCAGGGAGATGGCTCAGTAGAATAAGCACTTGCCTGGCAAGCATAACAGCCTGAGTTCAGTCCCTAGTTCCACAGAAAAAAAATAAATACACAAGAGGTTCAGCTCCTGTTACCCATGCACCTCCACAGGATAACTACTTCTTTGCCCCTACTGTGCACAGTTGGCTTTCCCAAGTGCCAGTGACAGGAGAGATGGGGCAAGGTGGAAGATGTACATTTTCTTATTTTGGTACCGGGAATGAAACTCTGGACTTTGCACTTGCCAGGCAGGCACTTATACCACTGAGCTATATCCCCGGCCCACATTTTCATAACTTGGCACTGTGCCTTTCCTATGAGACCCTGTGGGTCACTGGTTACCCAGTGCAGGGTGGTCAGGGTCTGCACTGCCTGGACATTCAGCCGTGTCTGAGCTTGTGGGGTCTTGGTAGTTTCTTTTTCTTTTCTTTTTGTATTTTTTAGGGAAGGTTCTACAGGGTGTTCAGGATCTCACTGCTAAATGGGAATCAGAGTGATCCACCTGTTTACAGACTCCCAAGAGCTGGAATTACAGGTGCATGCCACCACGCCCAGTTGCTGGCTCAGCATTGGCGCCCTGGGGGCAGAGAGAGCATGGCGGGTCTGGGGGATCAAACCCCCAGCTCCTGAACCTGTTTCCAGGCACTTTAATCCACTGAGCTATTTGGCTGGTCCTAAAGATTCCTCCCAACACAACAGTCTTGGTAGTTTCTTTCTTCTTTCTTTCTTTAATTAAGTAAATTTTATTTTAAAGAAATTTATGTAATGTAATGCTCATTAGAGTCACTTTCATGAGGCTGTCTTCAGAGTAGCCCTTTTTAAAAGAACTGAAGCTTAATCCAGCCATCCCATCTGCCCTATAAAATAGTCATGGGTGAGTTCTGGAGGCAAGTCTAGGTCTTCTACTTCATTCATTATAGTTCAGTGGCATAAGCACCTGCCTGTGGTCTTATATCCAGTTTCATCCAGTAATACATTTTTGGAGCCTAGAATTTAAATTCTACATAGTATTGGTATTTTGGCACATGACCTAGATTCTGTATCATTCCTTAACCTTTCATTTCTAATACTGAAAGTCAGCATTTTTCAGTCAGTATTAGGCAAAATATTACAGGCCTCATTGTCAACACTGTAAATATTAACTGTGATGGAAGCATGACCTGGGTCTCAATTTTAGCCACACTGACCAATTCTGGACACCAACCAACAGTGCCCATTGTAATCCAGAATAAGGCTTCAGGAAAGCTCCTTTGGAGCTTATTCATATGTAAGGCTTCCCCCTCTGTATGCAATTTGTTCTGCTAGAGGAAAGCAAGGTACAAAAATACCTTACATTTACGGTAGATGGACCTGCCTTACTGTGACACCCTAAATTTATTTTTTTTAAATTTTTTTTCCCATTTATTTTTATTTTATTGAAATACAAATGTCAATCAGACAGTTTCAAAACACCATAACCATACAGAGTCGATGAAATAATACATTGCAGACACCCTAAATTAAAAAAAAAAATCATTGCATAGAAGATTCTGTGCTAAAATGAATAAACGCAAGAAATAAAATAATGTATCAGTACAAATACCAGGTTTAACACCCACAAAGGCAAGAAAACCAATGATGCCAGATACTGAATTTCTATGGCACTGTCTTTTGAAGTCTTGGTAGTTTCGATGCAGTCTGTGACTGTAAATGCCTTGGCCCTCAGAATTAGCTACTGCTGTGACCTCCGTCCCTGCAGTAAAAGTTGCCCTGGGGGCAGGTACACTGGCCCACTAGGCAGGAATACCAGGCAAATAAAACTGGCTGCACAGTTAACAGGAAACACAACTTCTCTGCAGGACCTGCTTCCTTTTATTATGGAAATTTTGTTCTGTAAAATTATGAACAGTTGGAAATTCTATCAGTAGAATGAAACACCAGGTATGGTGGAGCTTGACCCCAGTTGCAGTACCTGGGAGGCTGAAACAGAAGGATCATTGCAGTTTCAAGGCCACCCTGGGTACGTAGCAAGACCCTTGAGGGCCGGGCATGGTGGTGCATGCCTGTAATCCCAGCACTCGGGAGGCTGAGGCAGGAGGATTGTTGTAAGTTCGAGACCAGCCTGAGCTACAAAGTGAGCTCAGGCCAGCCTGAACTGCATAGTGAGACCCTGTCTCAAAAAAAAAAAAAAGACCCTTTCTCAAAAATAAAACAAGGGCTGGGGATGTAGCTCAGAGGCACAGTGCCTAGCTGGATGTATGAGGCCTTGGGTTTAATTGCCAGTACAAAAAAAAATACAAAAATGGGCCTCCTGCTCATGCTATTTTGTAACACCCGTCTTCTCCGCAATAACAGAGTGGTAGGGTTTATGTCATTTCCTTCTATGGGCAGAGCCCCTGGGCTCTGCCACAAGGCTCCCCATCTTAAAGGTCCCACCACCTCTAACATCACCACACCCAGGACCAGAGTTCCCATAAGCCCTTGGGCCAAACCACATTCAAACCAGAGCAATACCTTTTCTTCAGTTTCCAGTTCACCCTCATCATTTGGGATCCTGAGCAAATACCTCCTCTGAGAAGTCCAGTTTAAGAAGTACTGCCTGTGCTTGAGCATGCCATTATTAAACAATATCTCTTGGGACTGGAAAAAAAAAAAAAAAGACCAGTAAGAATAACTAATCCATTTTGAAAGCCACAAATCAAGCAGTGTGCTGTTACCCAGAAACTGAGAACAATTAAGCATGATTCTCGTGGGAATTCTAGGCAGGCAAAAGACCAACACTTAATTAAAATACTGCACATGAAATTAATTACAGTAGTGAGGCGCATCATAAATCATGAGAACTCTTTCACCAGTGAGCCTAAGCCAAAAAGCATTCTGCCACCCAAGTCTGGAAGAGCCATGCAACTCCATAGATAGAGATATAGAGATAGATACATTTTTGATACATATTTTTTAAGTACGACTTTTTTTCTTTTAATTTGGCACAGGGTCTCAATTCAAAGCTCAGACTCTAGTGAGCCTCCTGTTTTCAGCCTCCCTAGTTCTGGGATTGCAGGTGTGCATCACTACACCCAGTCTCTCCAGTAGTGAATTTATTGGGGGAGGGGGAAAAACATGGAATAGAAATAACTCCTGAGAGACAGGAGGAGTCCTTAATAGGCTGGCCAAGCATCCAACCCCTTCTGCCACAGGCACAAGCCTGTCATCTGTCCACTTTACAAATCAGACTTTCTTTGACTCACTGGTATTTTCTTATTTATTTATTTATTTATTACAGTGTCTCGCTTCACATCATGGACTTTTTTTTTTTTTGCGGGGGGGGCGGGGTCAGCTCAGCCCGCCCTGGGGGAGGGGCTGGCACGGCATGTGGTGCTGGGGATCAACCACGGTCCCTGAGAGCTTGCCTAAGCAGGCGCTTTAAACCACTGAGCTAGCCGGGCGTGGTGGCGCATGCCTGTAATCCCAGCACTTGGGAGGCTGAGACAGGAGGATTGTTGTAAGTTCGAGACCAGCCTGAGCTACAAAGTGAGCTTAAGGCCAGCCTGAACTGCATAGTGAGACCCTGTCTCAAAAAAAAAAAAAAAAAAAAAAAAACCACTGAGCTATCTTCCCAGCCTGCTGAGCTATCTTCCCAGCCCTGATATTTTCTTTTTAAGGTGAGATGTAGTATTTTCACTGTTGCTGTTGCTTTATTTTATTTTTTCTTTTTGGTGGAACTAGGGATTGAACTCATGCCCTTGCACTTGCCAGGGAAGCGCTTTTATGTGTTTTTAAAAAATTATGTTTAGGTTTACATAGTTATTTATTTGGCAGAACTGAGGATTGAACTCAGGCCCTTGCGCTTGCCAGGGAAGCGCTTTTTCAAAACACTGAGCCAACTCCCCGGCCCCTAAAAAATTATTTTTGAAGTCATATGCACTATCTTTTGTACCATGGAGCCACCTTGTTTTATGCGTTGTTTTTTTTTTTTTTTTTTTTTTTTGAGACAGGGTCTTACTATGTAATTCAGGCTGGCCTGAATTCAATATGTAACTCAGACTGCCCTGGAATTCATAGTGACCCTTCTGCCTCAGTCTCCCAAGTGCTAGGTGTACACCACCATGCCCAGCTTTTTTAAAAAAATTATTTAATCCATGGTCTATAGAGTTTAACTACACGGATCAGACTCAGTGATCTTTCTGTTTTCATCACTGTCTCAGTGCATTCTGGGGGCAGGGCAGGCACAGCAAGTTGAGGATCAAACCCTATTCCCTTTGTCTGCCCAAAAGCACAGGCTGTCCTTAAACTCACTCATTAGGTCCGATTGGTCTCAAACTGACTACGATCCTCGTATCATGACCTCCTAAGTGCTGGGATTACAGGCATTTGCCATCATGCCTGGCGTGACTTTTCTTTCTTTTTTTTTTTTTTGTGGAATCGGGGATTGAACCGGCCTTTTGTTTTTTATTTGGCGGGACCGGGGATTGAACTCAGGCCCTTGCGCTTTTTCCACTGAGCCTTCTCCCTGGCCCCAATGGGGGTTCAGTTTTTATGCACACACGTAAATACAAGCTTTAGCCATGGGAAACCTCCTGTCTGCGTGCTCATTGCTTTGGTTTTTGAGTCTTTGCACTTGCTGTTCTTCTCCGTGGGGGGAGATTCAGACTCTACCTAAAATTTAAAAATTTGTGAATCAACAGATGAACAGAAGTATGGATGGATCTGGAGCCGCTCCGACTTGAATAGGTGGCGAGTGGGTCGGTACCACGGCCAGCTCTTAAAGGGCGGTGCCTACATCAATCACGTGAATTAGGCCCCGCCCAGAAGCGGCAAATTCAGTCACGTGACGCCATGCGGGGCAGCGGCGCGGCCATTTTGCGGGGCGCTCATGTGAGGGACGCACGTTCCGCGGTGCTCACGTGACCCGGGCGCGCTGCAGCCGCCGGGCGGACCCGGCGAGAGGCGGCGGCGGCAGTGATGGACGGGTCTGGGGAGCAGCCCAGAGGAGGCGGTGAGGCTGGAGCCGGTGAGGCGGGAGGCGGAAGGCAGAAAGCGGGTGGCGGGCGGCGGAAGGCGGGCGAGGGGGTTGCCGGCCGCCTCAGAGCCCTCCTGCTGGCACGAGGCCGTGCGATCGCCTAGCTCTTATGGGTACAAAGTCCCACGGCGGGCGCTGCCAGCCGCCAGCCCCTTCCTTTCTGGAGGTTCCCCGCTCGCAGACCTCCGCGCCCCGATCCCTTCCTGCCTGGTGCCCCCAGAGACAGAAAACCCGAGGACCCCCTAAATTTAAATCCGGGGCAGGCCCGGGCTTGTCCGCACCACTTCCTGCCTGTGGCCCTGCTGGGAGGGGCTAGTCTCCCCTCTTCCCCTCTGTCGAGGGGTCGGGAGCAACGAGGCTCCCCCAGTCGGCACGACCTGAAGAATGTGGGGTGTAGGCCCTGACTCCCGCTTGCTCTCCATCAGGGATTCAGTTGCCTGGGCTCCCAGTTACTTCATCTGGCAGGGACCCGGGACTCCAGGGCCCACGTCCTGTCTGCCCTCAGGAAGCACGAGCCTCTACGGTCCCCTGGTCCTTTAGGACCCAAGAGTCGAGGCACGTCTTCCCTCCTCTCTTCTCCAGGGCGTACCAGCTCTGAGCACATCATGAAGACAGGGGCCCTTTTGCTTCAGGGGTGAGTTGGAGGTCTGATTATTGTGGAACGGATTGGCGGGTGACATCCCGTTCTGATTCTGCACCCCACTCCCTTCCCATGTAGTTTCATCCAGGATCGAGCGGGGAGCATGGGCGGGGACACCCTGGAGCTGGCCATGGAGCAGGCGCCCCAGGATGCGTCCACTAAGAAGCTGAGCGAGTGTCTCAAGCGGATTGGGGATGAACTGGACAGCAATATGGAGCTGCAGAGGTGTGGCTCTGGAATCCCAGTGTTGCAGCCAGGGGTTCCCACAGCTTTCCAAGCCCCCACTCGTCCCCTGTTCTTAGACTCCTCCTCCCACTTGCAGGTTCTTGGGACCTTCTTTCAGGATTCTGTCATTTTTGCTACCTTCCTGAATGTCCATCTTTCTGGATATGACAGTGCCCACCTGTAATCCCCAGCGCTTAGGAGGCTGGGGCAGTTGGATTGCTATGAGTTCAAAGCCAGCCTGGGCTACATAGTGTGAGGCCTTATATCAAAACAAACACAATAAAAACCCATAACTGTTCATCTTGTCCCCTTCCCAGTCCCTTCGGACCCTTGTTTTCATTGCAGCCTCCTTTGGGCCTGTTTCCTGACCTTGGGCACGGGTTGAACACCAGAATTTCCAGATTCTCCCTCCCCAGCATCCGTTCTCCCCTTTCCTGCAGGATGATTGAGGCCGTGGACACAGACTCCCCCCGAGAGGTCTTTTTCCGAGTGGCCGCTGAAATGTTTGCTGATGGCAACTTCAACTGGGGCCGGGTTGTCGCCCTTTTCTATTTTGCCAGCAAACTGGTGCTCAAGGTGGGCAGCTGCAGGGCAGTGAGCCCAGGGGTGCTCCCCTCAGACCTATGAGGACCTGGGAATCATGGGGTCAACCTCTGCCTGAGCCCAGGGCACACAGAGGGAAGGGAGAGAGGTAGCTGTAGACTGTGTCCCCATTTAGTCATTCAACAAACATGCCCATACAAGGAGCCCCAGGCACAGCAGTAGGCAAAGAAGGCTGGTCCCTAGACTGTGCAGCTGAGATTGTATGACAGGTGCTTCAGGGTTCTGTAGGCTAGTGCCACTGAGCAATGTGGTCAGCTTCCTAGAGGAGCAGACAGTGAGTAAAAACACTTTGATAGATAAAGATCAAGAAGCAGGGGGGGCTGGGGAGATAGCTCAGTAGAATAAGCGCTTCCCTGGCAAGCACAGGGTTCTGGGTTCAATCCCCGGTCCACCCTCCCTCTCTGATAGAGGGAGGGCAAGTGAGAGGCCCTGAGGCAGGGTCAAGTATGGTGTGGCCAGAGCAGCAGGCAGCTGCTGTGCTGCTGTACTGGGAGGCAGGAAGGTGGTGAGAAGGAAGGAGAGGGAGGGGTGAGGAGGAGGGCAGGGTGAGCTGGTTGCTGGTGCCTGAGCCCAGTGCCCCTCCTGCTAGGCAAGTGCAACTCCCAGACTTTTGTTTGAGACCAGGTCCCAAAGCTGGCCTTGAACCTGTGATCCTCTTCCCTTAGCCACCCAAGTACCTGGGATTATAGGTGTGTGCTGCCTCACCTGATATGGCTGGGTTTTGTTATTGTTGTTGTTAGTGTTTTTTTAGTTATAGTTTTTTTTGGGGGGGGGCGGAGTATGAGGGATAGCCTTCAGGACCTTGTACTTGCCAGGCAGGCGCTTATGCTGCTGAGCTATCTCCCCAGCCCTTTGTCTTTGTGTATGAGATAATGGGCTTGAACCCAAGGCCTCCCCACCGAGCTACATCCCTAGCCCTTTTTTACTTGAGACAGGGTCTTGCTAAATCATCCAGGTTGGGCTTGAATTTGTGATCTTCCTACCTCAGCCTCTCAAGCGGCTGGGGTTATGTGCACATGCTGCTGTGCCCAGGATTCGTTTTATTTTATTTGATACAGGGTCTTGCTACGCAGGAATTCAGTGATCCTCTTGTCACAGCCTCTCCAGCTCAGATTATAGGCGTGCGCCACCACACCTGGTTTTGGTGGCTGGCTCTGTGGGGCCAGCATGGCATGCAGTACCAGGGATTGAATCTGGGTCCTAACACTTGTCAGGCAGATGCTTAGACTGCCGAGCTATCTCCCCAGCCCCCAGGGGAGAGAAGGTGACCCAATTTTATGAATTCGTGAGATTATTCTAGGGTATATAGCTTTTTATTTTTTCTTTTTGAGAAAGGGTCTCATTATGCAGTTCAAGCTGACCCTGAGCTCGTTTTGTAGCCCAGGATGGTCTCAACTCCTAACTTATCCTGCTTCAGCCTCCTGAGTGCTGGGATTACAGGCATGTGCCACCATGCCCAGCTAGGAAAATGTTAATTGTGTGGTCTACGCTGCAGCAGTCTGGCTGCTCAAGGTGGAGTTCTTTCAGCTTTTCCTTGTGAAGATTCTCAGGAAAATATTGGTGGGAGGAACCCCACACCTGCTGACTTATGGGTCAGAATAAAGAAGCAAGAGCCAGGCACAGTGGTGTGTGTCTGTAGTCCCAGCCTTTAGGGAGGCTGAGGCAGAGAATCGCAGGTTCAAGTCCTACGTAGGCAACTCATTTAGCTCCTGTCTTAAAAAAATGAAAGTTTGGGGATAGAGTTCCATGGAAGGACCTTGGGTACTGCAGAAAGAAAAGGACAGGCCTGCTGGTGTGTGTGTGGGGGACACCCATAATTCCAACACGTGATAGGCTGTGGCAGAAGGATTGCTCTATATTTAAAACCAGCCTGGGCTATACAGTTCAGCTACACACCAAGACCCTGTTTCAAAACAAAAAGACAGGCCTGGGTTGTCCAAGGTGTGTGCCTACATGTGCAAGGCCTGGGGTTTGACCCCAGTGCCCTCCCCCATGATCCCTGGCCTCAGGTACTTGAGGTGGAGGTGGACAGTGCGTGTGTACCTGCGTGCACCATTCTGTGTGTGTGTGTGTGGAAATCACTCCCCATATTTGCCTGCGCCAAGCACACTGTTGCTGGGTTGTGCTCCAAGCCCCTGGTGTGTTGAGGATTGTGTGATGGAGCATCAGTGTTGAGGGCTGATGGGGACAGCCATCAGTGTGGCAGTAGGGTGCTGTGGCACTGGGACAAGCGGAGAAATAGGCAGATGACAACAGGGTCTTTGGAGTTGAGAGAATAAGTCAAGGTGCTCAGCAGAGGCCCACCCAAGAGGTCACATTTGACCCACGCTTTGAGCTGTGAGAGGAACTTTGCTAAGTTGAGGTCCATTTAGTCCGAAGGTTCAGCATATTCAGAGGAAAATAATGGAAATGTAGCCTTTCAGGCATGGTGCCACACACCTTTCTGACTACTGAGCAGGCCGAATCAGGAGGCTTGCTGGAGTTAGGGAGTTTGAGACTAGTTTATGTGATGTGAGACCCTGTGACTAAGCAAAACAACCAACCATAGACAGACACGGTGGGGCACCTGTAATCCTAGCCCTCTGGAGGATCTGGGTCACAGATTCAAGCCCATACAGGACAATTTAGCCAGACCCTGTCTCAGGACTGGGAGGAGCTAGAGATATAACCCAGCCTGGAGGCCTTGGGTTCAACCCCCAGTACCACAGACAAACAGAAGAGGGCATGTTAGGTACCCGACAAAAGCAGTGTGATGAGCTGGTGTCAGCTCAGAGCCCTCTGGAATCCTGAGGGCACTGGGGAGCCTCAGGGCTCAGGAGCAGGGCAGGTGAGAGCAGTGTGACTTGGTTTACTGTTTATTAAGTTGATTTCTAAGGGGAAGGAAGAAATGGCCAGAGGGGGCAGAGGCTGGAAAAGTGGTCTGGGGGCTCATCCCCCAGGCAGAGGGTCAAGGCCTACCCCTCATGCCCTTGCACCGTAGGCGCTGTGTACCAAGGTCCCCGAGCTGATCAAGACCATCATGGGCTGGACACTGGACTTTCTCCGAGACCGGCTGCTAGGCTGGATCCAGGACCAGGGTGGTTGGGTGAGATGTCTGGGGCCCCGTGGGCCTTCCCCAACCCTCACAGCACACTCCTTCCCACCCCAGGTCACCTGTAACACATTTCTTCACATACCTTGTCAGTCTGAGTCAGCCCATGGCCCCTGACCGTGCTTTGGCCCTTCCCACTGCCCCCACTTGTCTAGTCCAGCAGGTTCCTGGATGTCCCTGTGACATCCTCTCCCCCCCCAAGCTCCTGGGCCCTGGATCCCTGATTGCCTTGCACAGGCTCAGAAGTGGCCGGCTGAGAGCCTGAGGTGATGTCTCTGTCTACAGGACGGCCTCCTCTCCTATTTTGGAACCCCGACTTGGCAGACGGTGACCATCTTTGTGGCCGGCGTACTCACTGCCTCGCTCACCATCTGGAAGAACATGGGCTGAGGCTCAGCTGCCTTGGACTGTGTTTTTTCTGCATAAATTATGGCATTGTTGGTGGGAGGAATGGGGACTGGGGACAGGGCATTTTTCTTACTTTTGTAATTATTGGGAGGGGAGGGAAGTGTGGACCGCAGGGGTAATAAACCACCTTCGGGCCACAGTCTGGAGTCTGAGTCACTGGCCCCCACAGCCTGGGGACAGCTGCCACCACTGTCTGCCCACCTGATACCTTTAATACTTGGAGTGCTTATCCGACTTGGTCTGGGGGCACCAAGTACAGTCAGGACAAAGGGCTCAGTGCTAGCCCTGTCCCCAGGAGCCCGAGGCTGTCCGTCCCACTTTTTGCAGCCCAGGTTTATGATGTATGCTGGGGCAGGGGATAGGGACCCAGGGCAGCCTCTCATACCCAGCCGAGGCCTCAGAGCCCAGGGAGCAGGGTGCTCCCAAGGTGGGGGTGAAGTGGGGTACAGGTAGAGGGGTCCAGACCTGAAGCAGTGCTAGGGCTGGGGATGTGTGGAAGGAAGACACGGATGCAGAGAACAGATGATGGAGCCTGGCTGGGCCAGCCCTAGAGGTTGCTGGCCCCCCAGAGAGCCTAGAGGAGGCAAGAGCTGGCTGCTCCATGTCAGAACTCCTTGTGAGCATGCATGGCCTTCCACCTGTCTCCACCTGCTTTGCTTTTTTGAAGAGTGGAGATTGAGACAGGGTCTCACTGTGTAGTCAGGTTGTCCTCAAGCTCACTGCAGCCCTGCCTCAGCTTCCTGCCTGCTGGGGTTATAGCTAGCATGTCCCACCACACAGCCCTCTTGGAGCTTTCTAAACACTCCTCTCTTGAAAACTGCCCTCTCACAGGGCTGCAGGGAACTCCCCCTGCCCTCCTCCAGTCTTCAGCCCCTGAGCCCAGTCTGCCTCAGGTCTCCTGTTGCGCCTGGCTTTCACCTCTGAGGCCACTGATCCCTCCTGGCTTCTGTAGGGCACGTCCCTCCCTGCCACCCTCCTCTAGGAAATGGTGCTCTCCTGGCTGTGCCTCTGGCCCCTCTCCGGGCTGCTGCCCTCTGAGCCAGGTGGCACTCTGGGCTCCTGACGTAGGCCATGGCGGAGGTCTCTACCTCCTTCCCCTGGCCTAAGACTACCCTGGGCCCTGCTCCTTAGGCCACCTGGGGAATCTGCTTCCCTGATGACGACCACCTGCCCATCATTCCCGACTTGGCACCCGCCCCAGGTGCACCAAGTGCCCTGCTCTCCTCAGCTGCAGGTGAAGGCTTGAACCTTGCTCACTTTGGGATCACAGTTGTGACATTGTATATTGTGTATATTAAATAATCTGAATAAACAAGCAGGTCTCAAAAAGAGGTCTTTCTGTCCTCCCAATCTCTTTCCTCTGAGTCTGAGTCTTCCTTCCACACCTCCCAAGTCTCAGCCAACCCCTGTTTTTCTGTCATCTTGTCACAGCCTTTGCTACTTTTCCGCCCTCTCTGGGAGGGGCCCCTTCAAGGTCGCCTCTCCCGCCAGCCTGGACCTGCCTGAGGCTAAAGGTCTCTGCTGTGGCTACCCGTGTGGTCAATGAGTAACTCTCTTCCCTAATCAGCAGGGCTAGGTGCTCACCCCAGACACCACGTCACGGGAAAGCTATGAGGGGAACCATGCTCACCACCCGGGAGTGGGGTCGCCTACACTGCGACAGGTGGCAAGCAGAGAAAGAACGGGTGGGGAGGGGGCAGAGGTGGTGACAGGTCGCAGGCTGGCTGCCCGAGGCCGGTCCCAAGCGGCTTCCAACCCCAGCGCAGCCGAGGGCTGAGGTCAGCGCCCCTCCCACCCAGCCCCTTCCCTCGCTGAGTTCAGCATGACTCAGCACCGCACCGCTCACCCCAGCCGGGAACTCCCGCTCCCAGGGTCGCTTCCAAGGGGACACCTAAACAAGAGCAAGGCCTTCTGTCTTCGAGGTGCCCCCAAGATGGGCTCAGTGGAGGTGTGAGCTCCCTGGAGGTCAGGGTGTGGTGTGAGCCAGCTCCACGCTCTTGGCAGCAGGGTGAAGAAGCTAGCACACTTTAAAGCCGACAGCTTGTCCCAGGCTTCTCTGTGACCGGAAGAAGGAGGTGCCAGGGAAAGCACTAAAATTGTTGAGACTTTCTTTTACAGGGCCCCAAGCCCTCAGTCTTCTTTCCCCCAGCACCCCCAGGACTGTAGTCCCAGAGACCCCAAAACGCGGGTCCTTTCCTTCCTCCAAAGGAGTCCTGGCTCCCAGGACAAAAAAGTGCCCCTAAATGGCTCCCCAAGTGTCCAGGCTGCAAGAGACCTGCTGGAGTTCCACACTCCTCCCTAGTTGTCAAAATGTCCTGCCAGGCTTCCAGAGACACCAGCACGTGCACCCATGGATCCCGAGGGTCCCTTTCCATTTTGCAGCTCACCTCAAGGGTTCAAGCACCTGAGCCCCGAGAGCTCCAGAACCCGATTTTTTCAAGTTTCCCATGCCCTCTCTCGGGATTCCCTGGATCCTAGAAATACAATCTCACCTCCTAACAAACTTGTCAGCGATTCGCAGACCCCCTTATCATGCAAAGAAAGCCCCTGGTCCCCTTAGCACCTTGTGGGTTGCCCTCCCCCACCCCCCGGGCAGGGCATCTTCTAGAAAAGGCCACGTTTAGCCTGCTTCCTGAGATTGCCTCCGAAGGCCTCGTGGTCATCATTTTCTACGGTCCCCAGTGTCCCAATAAATCGCTCACTTCTCTGTAAGGCACTACCCGTCGTCCCCTCCCTTGGCCCCGAGCCCCTTGACTTCCCCAAACTACCCCCGGAATCCCCACCCCTAACCCCCAATTCCCCATTTCCCAACAGCCTCGCGCTTTAGGCGCGTGACTTCTCCAGCTCCGAGTGGGGGTTGAGACCCCCACCTGTTCCGGATTGGTTAGGCACAGCCTCCGGGCTCCGCCTCCCTGTGCTGCGGATTGGCCTTTCTCTGTATCCTGAGCACCCCGCCCCCTAAATTCATGGTGCTATAAAAGACGCCGCCCAGCTTCTGCTCCCAGCGGCACGTCCGGAGGTCCCGCGGATCTGTTTCTTGCTTCAACAGTGTTTGGACGGAACAGGCCCGGGGACTCCCTCTTTCATCTTCCCATCCACTTTCCAGGTACAAATTTCGGGACCATCTTCTCGCCTATCTCCTCCTTCCAGGACCGGACAACACCGTTCTTTTGTGGGTAGCTCCTTACTGCTGCTCAGCCATGACCTCTCAGATTCGTCAGAATTATTCCACCGAGGTGGAGGCTGCTGTCAACCACTTGGTGAACCTGCACCTGCGGGCCTCCTACACCTACCTCTCTCTGG